>RJWM01011185.1:0-60655 GCA_004363535.1 Dasyprocta punctata | reverse complement strand
CAGGACACCGGGGCTCGGGGGGTCAGTAACTCACCTGAGCTAAGTGGCAGAGTCAGAGATCCAGACCAAGTGATCGCAGTTCCGTCTGTTGAACAAATCTGTTATTTTCCCTGTGGCGAGCAGCATGGAGCCCAGAGCCTCCTTCTCCCGGCAGCTTCCTGTTCCAAGAGAGTAATTCCAACATGTCGCCACAACTGTCACTTACTCTGGAACAGACTTGATTTTCATTTCATCCTACCCAGCCTTGCAGGCTGTGTGAGCCACTGTCCCCCTGGGAAGACAGTTGTGCCCACTTGTTTTCCATTACTGTCATGAAACTGATAAGGGAAAGACATCTGCTTGCCTCACAGCTTTGGAGGTTGAAAGTCCAAACAACCCGCCACTGACACTGGCCAGGGGCCCCGACTGCGGCACCTCACGGCGAGGGGCATTGTGGCAGGACCTTGTGTGTGAAGCAGAACTCGCACAGCACTACAGGAAGCCAGAGAGCCGTGAAGGCCCCCAGAACCTGTGTCTCCCCCTTCCAAGGGCGTGTCCCCAGGGACCAACCACACCCCCCCCACCACCACCCATTAGGTGTCACACTTCCTGATGTCACCATCCTGGAAACAAAGCTTCCAATACTGGAAACATGGGGGGACACAATCAAAGCATAACCAGCAAACCTAGCTCTTTGGGAGGCTCAGAGAGGAGGGTCAAGTCCAGCCGGGGCAGCTGAAGGAGCCTCAGGGAGACTGTCTCTAACTAAAAAGGGCTCAGACAGAGGCCCTGGGTCCCATCCCACGCCAGCCCACTTCACGGAGAGCTGACCCGCGAATGTGACAGCCACTGACCCCGCCAGGAGGTCCCGCAGACCGTCATCTCTGGGTGCCTGCAGCCCACGCACGGCACTGTGACTATCCTTTCATTCCCCACGCCGAGCCAACCCTCTGAGCCAGACTGCACTGTGAAGGGCGGGCGAGGCACAGATGCAGTTACACCGAGAAATGAGAGTCCTTGGATCACCGCAGACTTATCCCTGCAGGTCAGGCTTTCGGCTTTGAGAGGGCAAGGCCGTTACGCCTCATTCAGGCTGTCCAGACAGCCCTGCCTGCTATCTTAGCCTTTCCAGGGATTTGCTTCATTGTCTAAACCACAGGAAAATTGGGAAAGTCTCGCACAGCTTTTTGTGGCAACTAAACTTTAAAAATCTGGCTCTTGAATCTGGAAAACTTTGAGAGACAAAATTAATGACGGTAATGAGTCATAGCCTATACAATACAGTAAGCACCTATGAGTCCAAGGAGAAGTAAATAGTGGCGCTTATAAATAAATAAGGAGCCGGGCGTGGTGGCGCACGCCTTTAATCCCAGCACTCAGGAGGCTGAGGTAGGAGGAGCGTTGTGAGTTCGAGGCCCACTTGGGCTACAATGCAAGTGCAAGGTTGGCCTGAGCTACATAGTGCGACCCTGCCTCAAAAAACTAGGGTTGGGCATTTGGCTCAGTGGCGTAAGCGCCTGTCTGGCAGGCGTGAAGCTGTGAGTTCGATCCCCGGTGCCGCAAAAAAAAAAAAAAAATAAATAAATAAATAAATAAGGGAGGGCTGGGCATGGTGGTGCACGCCTTTAATCCCAGCACTCTGGAGGCTGAAGCAGGCGGAACATTGTGAGTTCGAGGCCGGCTTGGGCTACAACGCGAGCACAAGGCCGGCCTGAGATACATAGTGTGATCCTGCCTCAACAAACTAGGGCTGGGAGTTTGGCTCAGTGACTTAAGCGCCTGTCTAGCAGGTGTGAGGCTGTGAGTTTGACCCCTGGTGCTGCAAAATAAATAAATAAGGGAGAGGGAAAGCTTTTTTTGTTTTTTCTTTTTTTTTAAAGGCATGCACCACCACGCCCAGCGGAAAGCTTTTCATTACAGCAGAAACCCAATTAATCAGTGTAGAAGAAATGAGGCAGTTAGAAGATTCTGATTTGACCAACTCCACAGCAATAATTGTTCCAGACAAGAAACATCAATGGAAAACTAACAGGTGAAAACATGAAAACAAATTACTTGCATAATCTCAAAGTATCTTCCCACAAGAGAATTATTAATTTTAAGGGGCTAAGGTAGGATTCTATAGTGGAGAAACCTGGCAGACACTACCTTCATGAAACGATGCGAGTGACGTCACCACTAACGAGACGCACTGGCATCTTGCACCTTCTGACACAGAGAAGGTACGACACCGAGTCTGCATGTTCTCCCCCCAAAGTGTGACCTAAATTTAACCACAGACAAACATCGCCAGTTACCCAAACCAATAACCAGTCCCTGAAACTGAAAGTTACAACAGGTAAGAGAAAAACTGTGGAACCGTCCCAGATTAGAGGTTACTAAGGAGGTAAGATTCCTAAATGTAATATGGAATTTTTGATGGGGTTCTGGACCAGAAAAAAAAAGAAAGGACATTAGTGGGACAATTGGAAACAACTGTGAACCAGGTCTAGCAATCAATTAACATTGCTGTATCAATGTCACTTCCCTGGATTTGACCATTGATCAATGGTTATACGTGACATTAACAGAGGCAGGAGCTGGTTGAAGGTGTAAAAACATCCGTGCACTGACCTTGTAACCCCTTTGTCATTATTTACAGTGGCCAGTTTAAAAACATTAATTAAAAATAAACTGATTTGCAGGGCATCATGGCACACACCTGTAATCCCAGCACTTGGGAGACTGAGGCAGGAGGATTGCCTGAGTTTGAGGCCAACCTGGGCTATGTAGTGAGTTCGAGGGCAGCCCGTACTACATAGTCGGACCCTGTCTCAAACACAAACAAACAAACTGCCTCTTCCATTGCTGTTTTCCTATATGTTTAAAACATGATTAGATTTTTTTTTTTGATACTGAGGATCAAACTCACAACCTTGCACCTACCAGGCAGGTGCTTAGGCCACTGAGCTAAATCCCCAGCCCTATTTTTTTTTAGACAGGGTCTCACTATGCAGTTCAGGCTGGCCTTGAACTCACTTTGTAGCCCAGGCTGGTCTTGAACTCACAATGCTCCTCCTGCCTCAGCCTCCCAAGTGCTGGGATTAAAGGCGTGCATCATCACACCCGGCTCATGATTAGATTTATTAGGTCTGTTATTAGTTTTAAATGGATTTCCATCACTTAAAACACATCCATTGTATTTCTTACGTATTTTTTCCACCTGATCCATTTTCTGCATGGGCAGTCTTTCCATTCCAGTTTGCTCTATGGAAGCAAATTTCAAAGCTACGCACACAGTGACAGCCTGAAAACGCCCTTCTGCTTTTTCAGAGAGGACTCCACACTGCTTTCCTCACACCTCTCCCACCCTCCCCAGTGAAAACAGCTGGCTGGGTGGTGGATGAATGGATGGAGAAAACCGAAGCGCCCACTCCCCAGGAACAGGGAACTTGTGACCAGGCACTCCTGGGAGAAAGTGAGGGGTTCCCTCCAGTAGAGGACCCCATGGTGGCCTGGGAGGCAGCAGGTGCTGGGCGCACCCTCGGGGTGCAGCAGCCTCACCAGCTCCGCCCACAGCTCCCTGCACCCCTGCAGCAGGCCTTTTCTCATTTGGTGGATAGCTGAACAGCACAGGGCAATTTACAAGTGCTAGGGATGTGGCCTTAAAGCCCAAGACCCAGACCTCAACCACTAAGGGGTGGGGATCGCTGGACAAACACCCCAGGTCCTTGACCCTCAGTAGGGAAATAATAATAATGAATTGTGTTCCACACAGTGCTTAAAGATTCCCAGAAAGATTGATAGACCCAGGGGCTCTGTGCTGAGCTACATCCCCACTCCCACACCCTTTTTTGATACAGGATATTTCTTAGTTGCTAAACTGCCCAAGCTGGGCTTGATCTTGTGATCCTGCTGCCTCAGCCTCCCAGACTGCTGGGGCTGCAGGCTCAAACAACCATGCCCGGCTATGACCTGCTTTGGGCGCACCTCCTCCAGGGCTTTCTCCCTCCCTTGGTCACTTTCCATTCCTTTTTCTCCACAACCTGCAGTCATCTCCCCCATGGCCATGTGCCGCCAGATCCTTGGCTCAGGGCCTGCCTGTGGGGAATCGGGCTCCAGGCCGCCATTGTCCTGGGCGCTGTCTGAGCGCTGAGGGAAAGGCCGCCTCTTACCCGTACTTTCTCGAAAGCTGATGCTTCAAGGTCCTTCATGGATTACCGTGGTGCTTGGGCTCAGCTGCCTCCATCAACTCCCTAACTTAGAGAAATGGGGGACTGGACTCTGCCTGGGGTTCTGGTCCAGCCCACCTACACTGTCAGAGCGCCACATAGCCCGGAAGCTAACCGGGGGCTCACGTTACTAATCCTGGTCCAGGGAAACCTAAGGAGCCACCTGGTGAACTTCAGTAATGCTGAACTCCTTAACCCCTGCACCCCTCCCCCCCAAAAAAGAATAAACCGTGGAGCCAAGCAGTCAGGCCAGCCTGGGGCGGGGGACCCTAATTCCCAGGCTGGCAGTGAGTCACCCACCTCCAGCCTGCAGGCGCCAATACAAACCTCTCAGAGCCATCTAAGAGCTCTATGAAGTTGGCTGAAAATGTTCAGTTTTCTTTGTGGACCTGCACAGACTTGAAAAGGAAGCGATTTTAACAAACAACCTGAATGATCTAGGTAAAAAGTTGCTAAACTCTAGCCTTTAAAGTATTTTGTTTATGTAAGAAAATACCATTCAAGTCCCTATCTGCTTTATTTTAAATTACCATTTTTTATGATCAAAAGTAATGCCTGCTTTTGTAGTTAACCTGAAAAGGCACCACCATGGACACAAAAAGTCATTGCTAACATGGTAAACAGGTAAATGTTTGGGGTCTGATTTTCTTTTGCTGCAGTATGTAAAACTGTAAATATATATTGCAAAGTTGTAAAATCAGTATCATACTGTATATTCAATTTTCTGTTTTCCTCTTTCAAATTTAACATTATAAAACTAACATGGCACGCACCTGAAATCCTAGCACTTGGGAAACTGAGGCAGGAGGATCACAGTGAGTACAAGGCCAGCCTGGGATACATAGTGAGACCCTGTCTCAAAAAATTAAAAACAAAATAAAGCAAAACCAAAAAAGCCCTGATGTTTTCTCTTGGCATGATATATTCGTAAATTAACTCTAGTGGCTGCACACAAGCTACTCCACTGAATGAGTAATCTATAATCTCTATTTTCCCACTACACACTTACGTTAGTGGTATTTTTGATGGCATTAAACAGTGCTGTATCTCTGCACAGGATTAGTGCCATGATGTGTGGCTGCACGTATTCCAGTGTTCCTACAGTTTCCCTAGGGTGCTTGCTACATGGGCATTTATAGGGGCAAAGGAAAGATTCATTGAAGTTCAAGTTTCCTGCAAGAAAATCTGTCCTGATTTATACTCAGACCAGTGGCCTATCGTGCCTCATTTAATTGTTCCTTTAAAATCTACTTTCCTCCAAGTGTGGGCCGCCAACAGACTGGAAACAGCTGGACCCAAGCCTCTCCCCATGAGTCAGCACCATTCGCGGACCAGGGTTAGAGAGAACAATGGCTGCAGCAGCAAACAAGCCCAGTCTGGGAACCAGCGCCATGCGTCGGATGCAGCTGGAATGGGAACAGCCAGACCCCAGCCCCTTCTGGTACATGGGCTGGCAAACAAGAAGTACCAATCCCCACCCCAATAAGTGACCAGCTTATCTGGAGAAACACAGGCTGTGATGATAGCTATCGAGGTGAAATGCAATTGGATGCCTGCGGTGCTTTGGTGTTTCACTAACATTGCAGGTCTAGGGCCAGTGGTCTGATCATAGGTTCAGAGGACATCAGTACTCACTGTGACATCTTAGGGGGATCTCCTTCTGAGGGTTGTAGGCATGGTTGTTCCCTATGGTCTTCTTTTGAGGTTTATATCATTTCCATTGTTTTGTCAGGTTGGGTTTCATTCTCTTTTGTTTTGTTTAATTATGTTAAATCCGATGGCAGGAGAAGCTATTTCAAGGATAGCAAGATATATCATGGTAGCAATTTTGGACTTACTGTTGGCTTGTTTTGAAGTCCTTTGTCACATTCATTGTTTTGTTTTTACTGTTTCTACTCTATTCTGTTGTTTGATTTATTCTATGTCCGAAGTTATTTGCAGCTATTTTGAAGACATTAAAAGGCATTATAGTGACTATTGTTAATTTCATAATGTTTTGAAGTCCTGTATCTCTTACAGTGGTTTGCTTTGATTGGTTTTATTCTGTTTTATTCTTTTTAAAATAAAATAAAAAAATAAAATAAAATCTACTTTCCTAACTTGATTGGAGAGCAGCAGCATCTTGATTTTGATTAACTTGTAGTTCTATGCTTGCTAATAAAACTGATAATTTCTTCTGTGAACTTTTTGTTTGTCTTCCTTCCCCAAATTTTCATTCTTTATGTATTTTAACTGACAAATAATTTCATTTATTTATTGAGTACAATGTGATTTAAATTTTTTTATTTTAAAGATAATAAAACCCAATGAAACAAAACAGAATAAATCAAATCAAAACAAAGCAGTGAAATTGGTACAGAACTTCAAAGTAGGATACTAGGAAAACCACAATAGCTACCATAGTATATCTTGTTATCATCACAATAGTTGTCCGTACCCTCAGATATACCAAAATCAAACCAAAACAAAACAGAATAAAACCAATCAAAACAGAAAGTTGAAAAAAGCATAACAACGAATTGGAACAAAACAAAACAGTGAGAACAATATTGGATTTCAAAAACAAGATTGAAGAAAATGCCCCAAAACTGCTATATTGCATAATGTTATCCTCCCTATAGATGCTCAGACCGCCGGCCACTGGACTGCAAAGTCATGCAAACAATATAAACATTCAGTTGCTTTTTGTACCTCTGTTGCTATCAACTCAGCCTGTCCTCCAAACCAGCCGGTTGCTTACGGGAGGATGGGTGGTGTTGGTGATTCTTAGGGGGAGTGGGGGGATGTTAGTGATTCTTAGCCCACGCTCTGGTAGGCTCGCAGGAGGTGCTATCTGACTTTTTCTTCCTGGTCCCCCCATGGCCTGCCACCATGTGATGTTTTGATCTATGTACACACTGCAGAAAGACTTAACAAGCTAATTAACCCATCTGATCTCACTGACACTATCTTCATGATAAAGTTAAAAGTATTTTCGAAAGCAATTTTGAAACTTACAGTAGACATTATTGACTATGGTCACCACACAGCGCGAGAGATCACCACAACCTTAGTCCTGTAGCCGCTGGAAATTTGGTAACTTTCTTCCTAGTGGTACGGGAGTAATACACCCTAGAAATAGAAGTCTGTGCTCTGTCACAATTACTGCAAGTATTTTTCTGGTTTGTAATCAGACCCAAGTTTGCCACACTTTTAAAAGTCGTTCCTGTGTATTTCTCATTTTGAAACAAGCTTAAATTTGTACATTTAATTACCTACCCTCCCCAGCACACATGTTGGTAGAAATGGCCTATTTCTATTATGTTATTTTAAAAGTCATTTGGTTAAGCATGTTAGGTAAAAAGCACTAGATCTTATCTGAGCAAGGAACAAAAGTTAAGCTTTGTCTGAAGTCAGCAGAGGAAGAACCTCCCAGTACCTTTTGCTCCTTTGGATCTTGCTGATTGAAACGTGAATGGCCAAAAAATGCTTTGAAAGCTTAAATGTTTCATACGGGCCTGGTGGCACACACCTGTGATTCCAGCACTTGGGAGGCTGAGGCAAGAGGATCGCCAAGGGATCGAGGCCCACCTGGGCTACACAGTCAGACCCCGTCACAAAACAAAAAGAAGTGGAAGCTAACATGTTTGCAGAGGACCAGTGTGGGAGAGTGGAAAGACACTGTGGTCTGGGCCTTCCTGTGTGTGGCTGGGTGAAGACCACGGCAGGAGGCACAGAACCCCGCTTCCTCGGCCTCCTCCCATGGTCTGAGCCCCGCCACCATGAGGGCTGGAGGACGCCCCCCTCTCATGCAGTCGTCCTCGGCAAAAGCGGTTGCTCTTCCTGCACTGGAGCGACGATGGATTCCTGCAAAGAGGAAACAGCCGACGGATGACCTTGTGCTCACGCCTGGTTTCTGGCAGGTTTTAGATGTTTCAGCAAGAACAGGTTTTCCAAAACATTTCTCACCTGAACGACGTCCCAGCCAACTTGCTGGTAGTTCCGGGCACCGGAACATCCGTTCTCTGGGTCACAGTGGAGTGGTTGCGTGGTGGCATCTCATTAGCTCCCGAGGCTCCGCCCTCTGCCCTTCACGTGGTCGGTTTTGTCCTTGTATTGTCGTGACCTCCCGTGGCTTTCACTCCCGGTCACCCTCTTTTCCTGTGCTTCCCCAGAGAGACCTGTCTCCCCGTGGGTCTCCCGGCCTCAGTCTCCCGCCTGCGGGCTGTCTGCCTTCCTCCCCGCCACGGCCATGGCAGCCCCGTCCTGTCCTGTGTGGATGTGGGGGACTCTGCCCAGGGACAGCAGGCCGAGCCAGCAGGGTCGGCCACGCGTCAGGCTCGAGCCTCGAAGCCACTGCACCCTGCACCTCTCTGCTATGCGAACTAAACGTTCCCTTTCCACCCTAACGCCAGCCTGAGACGGGCCTCCGGGGGCTGCACCAGGGAGTTCCCTGATAGCGCTCTGCTGTTCTATTCCATGTACACTTGTGACTTCAACTGCAATGAAGAGTTCAATGCTGGACTTTTTAAAATATCTTTTTTAGCCAGCGTGGCAGTGCAAGCCTGTTGTCTCCACACTTGGGAAGCTGAGGCAGGCAGATCACTGTGTGTTTAAGCCCAACCTGGACTACAAAGTGAGACACTGTCTCCAATTAAAAAAAAAAAAACTAGATTCCTTTATATACAACAATTACACAATTCTTCAATATCCACTTGAATGTGTGTGCGTTTCTGTGTACTGGAGGTTGAACTCAAGGCCTTGCACCGCAGAGCCATCCAGCTCCTTGGTGGGATGATTTTTCCCAAATATATACACCTGCACACTCAAGACAAGGTGTAGAGTTCTCCATTCCTCTGTGGAGTGATCTCTCCCTCTCTGGCTCTCTGGCTCTCAGTCTGTCTGTCTCTCTGTCTCTCTCTCTGAGACAGAGTCTCACTATGCTGCCCATGCTGGCCTCCACCTCATGACAACCTCCTGCCTCAGCTTCCTGAGTGCTGACTCACCATGCCCGGCATTGTTCTCTTGCTGGTCCTCCTCCACCCCCTCCTTCAGAGCCACATTCAGATTTCTATGCCTGGGGGTTGACCCTGGCTGTCCTAGGACTCCATACAAATGGGCTCAGACACCCAGCGTCACATCCTGAAGACCCTGTGCTGGCGAGTGATTCAGTTGTTCCCTCTGTGTTCCTGCTGCGCTGTTTTCTGCCCTGTGGAGCTGGAGTCTGCTCACCCTTTCTCTTGCTGATGGATATTGTGCGTGGTTTTGGAGATAGCTCTTGTCTGTATTCATGTCACATGAAACTCCCAAGCCCAGAGTGACCTGTGGCAGCGCAGAGGAGGAGGTTCAGAGTTGAGGCTGCAGAGTCAGGCAGGGTTTGGTGACCAACACAGACTCACTGAGCACCGCATTGTGCAGGAGCTGCGATAGCAGTTGGTAAAAACAGAACCCAGGGTCCAGAAGCTCCCCTTACAGAGGCTGCTTTCTCCGTAAAGAAATCATTTCAGATTTGACATGATTTAATTTTTGAGACAGGGTCTTGCTATGTGGTTCAGGCTGCCCGTGAACTCACTATGTAGCAGGCTGGCCTCAAGCTCACGGTGATCTTCCTGCCTCAGCTTCCCAAATGCTGGGATTATAGGTGTGCACCACAGGAAGGCATCCATGGCTAAGAGGTGAGTGTGCCCTCAACACAAGTGTATCCTCTGCACACGTGTGTCAGTCAGTTCTGCAGTACTATGACAAAATGCCTGAGATGAATAGTTTAAACCGTGAAAAGGTTGGACTCCCAGTTTTGGAGGTCTCCATCCATAGTCAGCCGGCCCCGCTGCTGTCCGGCTTGTGGCCAGACAGAATAATCAGGACAGGGAGCACTTGGACAGCAGGGCTGCTCACTTCAAGGCAGCTGCACGTGGAGAGCGAGCAGAGGCCCAGGTGCCAGGGTCCCTTCTGAGGCCACGCCCCGGTCACCCAACTTCCTCACCAGACCCGGCCCCCTGGGGGTCCCACCCCTCCCAGTAACGCCATCCGTGGGGAACTGAGCCCACAGCGCACAAGCTTCTGGGCCTCCCTGGGGGAGCCTCGTACACAATCCTTGGCTGAGCACCTGCAGGCAGCCCGGCGCCCGCTTCCTGTTCCTAGCCCTGTGCTGGGGGTTTGCTCCAGGGTCTGAGTCCCTGCTACACATTGTGCGGAGAACCTAGGTTCCCAGAGCATCTTGCTCCAGGCATGCTGCCCCCACCTTACTGTTCTGCACTGAAAGAGAAGAGTTTAGGTCGTTTCTAACTCTACACCCTGCAAGAACAGATGCTGCTTTGCGCTGGGAAATCCAGGCATACTTTGACTCCTTCAAGACTGGACCTTTGGGTCGCTCTTAGCTCTGCCTCCAGCCAGCGCCTTTACAGCTGCAACATCCACACCTCTAACATTCGTCACTCACACTGGCGCCTGCACTTCAGGTCTCCCGGTGGCTGGGAGAAACGGGACTCTTGTACGAATTACCAGTTATTGAAAACTGGGTCTTTGGTAAGGAATTAAAATTTCCGTTTCCCTTCTAGAAAAGTAGTGAATAACAAAGGTTCCACAAGAAGAAGGTCTCTGTTAAAGCTTTTGTTCTATCCCCCAACTGCTATGTGACCATTTCTGTAAACCTTGTGGGACAGGGGAGCCATGGAGATGGAGGGGCCAGGCTGCCTGGGTTCAAATCCTGGCCCTCACACTTGCGTGTTGTGTAACTTTAGACAAGTTTCTTAACCTTTCTCTATCTCCAGTCCCTCCTCAGTACAACGGGAGTCCTAGTACCACCTCCTGACATCGCAGGGGTTAAATGAGACCGTGTAGGAACCTTGCAACCATGTCTGACTCATATTGTGTGTTTCCTGAACCTTAGCTATCAGCATTTAGAAGTTACCATTGCTATTGACTAAAGATGAAGTATGGACAGCCTGGCGTCTGCGGGCCCACAAGTGCCTTGGGGGCTCACAGACATTTAAAAAGCACTTCAAGATTTCTCACCTGGAGGAACACTCCAAAGGAGCCTGTTTCCATTCCTCAGTGTCACCTGGAAAAAGCAGTAGAGCCAGGCGGGCGTGGTGGCGCACACCTTTAATCCCAGCACTTGGGAGGCTGAGGTAGAAGGGGTGTTGTGAGTTCCAGGCCAGCTTGGGCTACAGTGTGAGTGCAAGGCTGGCCTGAGCTACATAGTGCGACTCTGCCTCAAAAAACCAGGGCTGGGAGCTTGGCTCAGTGGCTTAAGTGCTTGTCTGGCAGGCACGAGGCTGTGAGTTTGATCCCCAGTGCCACAAAAAACAAAACAACAACAACAAAAAAACACGCAGCAGAGCCGCCACCACCTTGATCAGCTCTTCGGTGCGGCAAACGGCTGAATCGCAGCCCGCATCCCCCTTGCGGAAACTCACACGGGCACTGTTTGCCTTCTATTTTTGGAATATACCTTCATGAATGGGGCTCTCCGAGAGGAAGTGGAGAAAACCAGGGCTATCTTACTAAAAAATCTTCATGGAGGTGAAAAGAACCAGAGTCAACAGCTTTGAGGCGAGAGTGGAATAATAGCCATTTAACCTAATTTCCAGCAAGAATAAGGAGATGAAAAGATATCAGATGAGACAAATTATTCTGGTTTTATCTCATCAAGTAAGACAGAGCAAGCTGCATCCAGAGTTGCTCCCCAGCCAACCAACAGTCTCCTGACTTGAAATAACAATTTGAGAGCCCCGAACGAGCTGGATTATCTTCTCACTGGCTCTGTGTCGGTGCCAGTGGATACAGCACACCCCGGAATCCCCAAGAAGCGAGCACAGTTTGCAAGCATCCATACTCTGACCATGGATTTTTGAGATAAAAAAGAAGAAAAGTTTAAAGTCAACAAAAAGCTTTTGGCTGGCCACATGATTTTCAACTCCTTCTGATTGTTAATGGGCTTACTAACTCCACCCAGGCAGAGACTGTTCTTTTAGCTTGATCTCTGGATACATCCGTCCCTACAACTGCCAAGAAACTGGTCGTGAGGAAATCCTGAATCCCTCAACTAAGACTACTTTCATTTAGTTTATAATAATGATTTCCAATATGTTCAGTTCAATGCTAGCAAGGAAAATTTGTGAAACTCCTGGGTTTTCTTCTGTTAACAACCTTAGCATGTTATTTTGGCTTTTTTTTTTTTTTTTTTTTCCGAGACGTTGAGTGCGGTTTTGAGATGAAACACAGATTTGCAAGCCAGTAGTTGATTGGGGTAGGGGTCGTTCCCAGCCCAAACTGGCAGAAAAGTGGGAAGAAGGGACAGGGAAGGGACGGGGAGAGGGCAGAAAAGGGAAACATCCCTCCCGGGGTTCATTTTCAAACAAGCACAGTTGGCCTTCTGTATCTGCACATTCCACAGACATGGACTTGACCAACTGCAAAGCAGTTTTTATAACTTACATCTGTGCTGCATATACATATGAACATACACACTTACAAACCCTTTTCTTGTTATTCCCTAACCAATCCAGGATAACTATTATAGCATTTACATGATACTAGACATTATAAGCAATCTACCAGAGGATATACATAGATTATAAGCAAAAACCATAGCATTTTACCTAAGGAACCTGAACATCTCTGGACTTTGGGACCTAGAGGTGTGCTGGAACCAAACCTTGCAGGTGGGAGTGATGACCGTTGCCACTGTGGGTGACTGGAGGTCAGACCCACAGGGACACTTCTCAGGGAGGCCTGTCGCAAGGCACAGGAACCAGGCTTCTTACCCACCCCTCCCCGTCTGCCACTGGTGCAGGGCTGCTTCTGAGAGCGCTGCCTCTCTGGCCTGTTCGGCTTGCCCTGTGCACGCGTTGGGAACTCTCCCTTCATTGTCCTTTGGTCCTTGAAGAGTCCCAGGTGTCCACAGTCAGGGTGTCCAGGTACACAGGTGAGTGCAGAAGGGATCGAGTGGACCCCTCAGGTTGTCTGCAGAGCTTCTTGCCTCAAGATTGCCAGAGAAAAAGGAAATCTGCTGGCACTTCCCAACTAAGTCCCGACTTACCATGGAGCACAGTAAAGCCAATTAAATACAAGGTGCTGTTTGCTGGGATTTCACTTTCCAAAGCAAGACACATGTACATCATAGGAGCATTGCATTGGCTATCACATTTTTTATGGAACATTCCATTATGTTGGGGTACAGGGAGACCTCCTGTGGGTCACGGCTCCTGGAGCACACAGCTGCTGTCCTTAGTGCTCCTCAGTGAGAGAAATGTCTCCCAAGGCCCAAACTGATCTTGGATCACCACGAATGTGGCATGTGGGATTTGCTTGCTCTGGCTTAGAAACTTGGAGTTACCATAGCTCCCTGTGGCCCCCAAGAACTGGGTAACTGGCCCATGCCTGACAAACTCAAATTGTAAATGATGAAGTCAGTTGTAATCAGAGCAATGAGAATTGGCAGAATTTGGCAAATGCTTTTATTGCTAGTTCTGGTAATAAACAGTCCCTGACCAACTCTGGTTATTTTTCATCTTTGTAATGGAAGACTGCATCTGTCAATCCTGTTTTACTCTCCACATTCCAAAATATTCTTACTAATACTCTTGACAATTATGTTACATTGTTCAAACCAGGTGGTATTTTGACCAGGGCTAAAGTGGGGTGTGAAAGAAATATACAAAGGAAAAGCAAATGGGGGAATTTTCTCTTTCATACATTGTGGAGGTCAAACATAAATGAAAAATAAACATGATTTTATTTTGTAAAGTATTATCTTCAGATAACTTATCAAACCAGTTAGTGAGATCCTTGAAAACAACGATCTTACTGTTCCGTGTTCAGTAACTAGAACAGGTTCCTGGCGGTGCTGGGATTGAACCTGTGACCTTGTACATGCTAGGCAGGTGCTCTGGCACTGTGCACTAGCCCAGTAAATACTTTTTTGAATGAATGAATTAATGAGCAAAAACTAAAAGTGTGAGGATGCTCCAGGAAAAGGAGTATGGTTTTTATGTTTAGTATGAACATTTAAGTGACAAGGAAAACTGTCGGTTGGTATATTTTAGATAGATTACTCCAAACTTCGTAGTCTCCTAGCATTACTTTGCTGTTTTTCTAACTGTGATGGCAGAAGTTATTAATCTCATTTATTTATAATCTGATTAATCATCTGAATTATCACTTTGACCTTTAAAAAGACTTGAAATGTTACGTATGAGTTTGTCCTGTGGTAACCGGACAGAGTGAAATACAGCTTGGAACAAATGACTGAGTCACACAGTAGGTCCAGGGGCCTGGCTGCCTCCTGAGTCCAGCATCAGGAGCAGTCCAGAGAGAAGCAGGTGTCTCCCCTGGCACCAGGGGCACCAGTGAAGTCCCCTCCGAGCCAGCCGCTCTCCAAGGGGCAAAGGGCTCTGGGGCGCTGCCCCAGCCTGCGCTGCTGGAGTCCACTGCTGGCTCTGTGAACCCGTGAGAGAGCCCGCCACACAGAGCCCTCCAGCCTAACACATGGGCAGTGAAGAGCGTGCATGAGCATGCAGCCTCGGCCACAGGAACAGCCCTGCTCGCACTTTCCGGGAAGGAGGGAAGAAGAAAGCAGGAAGACGACATTTACTGAATGTGTTTGTAGCAGGCATTACACTCAATTCTCTTTACACTCATTCACTCCATGGAATAAATAACCTAACGCGAGTGTATCTCCACTTCACAGATGGGGGAAATGGAGGCTTGGAGGATTAAGTCACCCACTTTAGCTTACACAACCAGTAAGGGAGTGCACTGAATTTTTTGTTAAGGTAACAAATATTTGAGAGAATCTGCTCATAAAGAAATAAGGTTTAAACCAGGTGTGGTGGCTCATGCCTGTAATCCCAGCACTCAGGAGGCTGAGACAGGAGGATCGTTGTGAGTTCGAGACCAGCCTGGGTTACAAAGTAAGCTCAAGGTCACCCTAAACTGCATGGTGAGACCCTGTCTCAAAAAGATGAAAAAAAAAAAGAGAGAGATAAGGTTTGGTTTGGTTCACAGTCTCAGTTCAGGATTGCCTGGTGCTGTTGTTTTTGGGCTTCATAGTAGGCAATGAGGCATGGTGGGACACATGGCAAAGCCTTCGTCTCGTAGCCAGGACCAGAATGAGGAAGGGGAAGGGTCCCACGATCCCCTTCAAGGGCACAACCTCAATGACTGGAGCCCACCTCCCAGGGGAAATTCCCTTCCCCTTCTCTGGGTCTTCTGAAAGAGTGAGAGATGTCGTACTGCAGTGGTCCACGCACAATCACATTTACAGCAGCACAGCTCATGACAGCTAAGTCTTGGAAAAGGCCAATGTGTCCACAGGTGAACAGAAAAAGGAAAGGTGGTTTACCTGTCACAAAGTGTGACTCTGCCTAAAGAAAGACAAACTGTAGCTGGGCATGGTGGTGCTCACCTTTAACCCCAGCACTTGGGAGGCTGAGGTAGGCAGAGCACTGTGAGTTCGAGGCCAGCTTGGGCTACAACGTGAGCACAAGACCAGCCTGAGCTACATAGTGTGATGCTGCCTCAAAAAAACAAAAAAACTGGGGCCGGGAGTTTGGCTCAGTGGCTTAAGCGCCTGTCTGGCAGGTGCGAGGTTGTGAGTTTGATCCCCGGTGCTGCCAAAAAAAAAAAAAAAAAAAGACAAACGACTCATTTGTAGGAAAATGGGTGCTGCTTGAGCCCGTAATGTTAATGTTAAGTGAAATAAATCAGACACACGGGCTTAAATACGGCGTGGTTTCTCTATATGAGAAACCCAAAGTATAAATAAACAGTAAAGCAAGACAGACAATGGGAAGCGGGGAGACGGAGTGTTTGCAAATGAGGAATGGAAGGGAGGGCGGGGGGCATGAAAAGAATTAGGATGTGTTATGTATACATGCCAACTCCCCGCAATGAACATAATAATATACTGCAAATGTGCACTAATAAAAACTTTTTCAAAACTTAAAAAATAAATTTCCACCACTTCCCTGTCCTGCCATTGGCTGGGGACTGAGCCTTCAACACAAGGGCCTTGGGGACCACGTGTCTGAGTCTGGACAAGGAGATGACCGGCACCAGGTATCAGCAGCTCACCTGGTCTCGCGCCCTGCACAGGCTCAGAGGGGGCTCGCTCTGCCTTCCCTCCCGGCCAGCGTCGCCTCTCGGCCTCCCTTGGGCCCTCTGACCCCACCGGCTGCAGGAGCGCAGACCCAGCACTGCAGCCAGCAGGACACAACCCCAAGCATGACCGGTAGTAATCACACAGAGCACGCGCTCCTGCTGATCCTCACAGCCCGGGGTGCCGGGCCCACCACCACCAGGGGGTGCTCCCCCCTGCCTCCTCTAGGAAGCCTTCCCCGGCCCCTCCCTTCATTCCTACTGCCCCTTCCCTGTCTTTCCTGTAATTCCCTGCACCACCCACTCTTATTAATTGCTCCTACCTTACCGGGGACCTGGCCTAGGTCCCCAATCTCCCAAACGGGTGTATGGCGAAGGCTTAAGTAAATGTGATGAGTGGTACAATTTTAGGGCTCCGGGTGGATCAAAACCCTCAGCAGAGTTTGGGACTCTGGTGGCTAAAACAGTGGGGATGTCTCTGGGTTCCCCGTATTTACTTAGTTTTCACACAAGGAGTGGTTTAGAGTGGGAAATGCAGGAAACTGAACAGACCTTGGGAGTTTAAGAACTTTTCCAAGTAACAGATTATGTTAACTTAGGAGAAGTGTCTTAGGAGATATTCTCCATGTTGGATTTCACTACAGGAGTGAAATGTCTGCAGCTACAATCTTTATTTAGCTAATTGGAGCCAGGTGTCCTCAGCTGTGACCTTATCTTGCCCTTTGAGGCATCTCTTTGTTCTTGGGTCAGCCATTCCCTGGCCATGCCGCAAACCTGCATGTGTGTTCAATTTCCAGTTTCACCTGCTCCCAACACTACCTGGTAGGCTTCTGTCTTATGCATTAGACAGAACACTCTGAGGTCAGAGCTGTGCCTGTCTGTCGGTCTCCTGTGTTACACTGTACTTCTCTAAGGCTTGGGGTGATGACCCAGCTTATGTGTGTGTGGAGGTGGTGGTGAGAGGGTGCTCTGGGGATCAAACACAGAGCCTTGGCACTGAGCTACTTCCCCAACCCTCTCATTTTTTATTTTGGGACAGAGTCTCCCAAAGTCGTTAAGTTGCCCAGTTTGGGTTTAACTGTGCCATTCTCCTGCTTCTGCCTCCCAGACTGCTGAAATTACAAGCTTATAACTTCACTGCCATGCGTGAAACCAACACAGAGAGGGATTAGTTACATGTATTGACTGGATCAAAAGGCTTACCAAGAAGAACAACAAAATATAGTGAATATTAGTACAATGCACAGAGGGATACATCAATCCAAAGAGAGGAAGGGAAATAAGACACTGTATAAAGAAGGATAATGTAACATTTCCTGGAGGCAAATGTATTCAGATGTCAAGGGACTGTTTTAGTAATCCTCTCTCTGGCATTAGAATTCTCAAACCTTAAAAAAAAAATTCTCAAATGTTGATTAAACAAAAATAGGATCTAACTCTTTTCAATTATTCATTATGATGATTTTAAAAATTTCATAATCTGTGTGCATCCTCTGTATAAGAAACATGGGAGGGTCTCAGTTAAAATTTGGAAAAATTCTTCCTTCATGATTTCCTGGGTAAACTCCTAATTGAAGATTGGCCCTCTGGGTGGGTACTTGCATTTTGCAGGACATGAACCTCAAGTGAATGGTGACTGACGATGTCCTTGTCCTTATCACCCGTGGGAGATGTGTTGACTTATTGCTGTGGTTGTTTCAGCTACCCAGTGTCTAACAGCTGTTCCTCCACAGAAGCCCTCGCTCTCTGCCGGGAGGTTCCTATCCTATCTAACCTCGGGACGAGGTAGTGCCCACCTCCTGCTGCTGGATAAGGGAGGGTAGCACCTGGGACAGCCAGTGAGGTAGACACGTGGCCGGGCACCCCTCCAAGACTTAGCCCACCAGACCTTCTCTGTGGACTTCGCACTGGAAGGTGGGAGACAGAGTGAGGGGTTCCTCGTAGCCATGGAAACCATAGAGTGCTGACCCGAGTGCTCTGCTCTGCGGCCTGTCCAGATCTCTCAGAGCTTCCTCAGTGCCTAATTTTCAAGTCATTTCCCAGGCCTGTCTCTCCATTGATTTTTGAGTCTGATATTCCTCCAACACAAGCCAGCCAGCGCCCAGGTCTGGTGTGTTGGAGACCACAATGAAGCAGTTCCGACCAGGATTTAAAATTTACTAATTGGCATTTTATTTATCTGCAAGCCTGTCCTAGGCCTAGGCCCCTTGCCTGGTGATGGGAGCTGATTCATAGTAAGGAAATTCTATGAATCACTGGTCCTGACCGAGGTCTGTAGTGGCCAATGAGGTCAGAGATACCTCAAAAGGCAAGGTAAAAAAGGTTGCAGCTGAGGACATATTGGCTCCATAATCAATTATGTTAATAGAGACTGCCCTGCAAGCATCTTACTCTGCAGGGCAACACAGTCCCATCACAAAGGCCACTTTGGAGATAACATAGTTCTCCATTCCTGGCATTCCTTCCTCCTTGGGATGTCCTTGAAGTGACTCCCAAGTCCTGCTCAGTTCTGGCACCACCCTTAGCACCTCCCTCAGTATCCCCTCTCTTTGTCTATTTGAAAATATATACGGGTGATCCAGAGAAACTCTTGGTCTTAACACTCATGATAGCTGCAGAGTCAAGAACTCTACAGGGGCTTTGATCCTCCTGGAGCCCTAAAATCATACAACTTGTCTCATTTATTTAAGCCCTTGCCGTACACTCGTTCGGAAGATTGGGGATCTAGGCCGGGTCCCCGATACTGGTGCTCACAGCTAAGCATCCTGCCTGAAACGCCAGGCAGAGTAGTCTCAGGGAAGGATTTACGTTTATAGGCAGGCTAGGGGAAAAAAATGTGCTCTTGTGTTATTCTTCCCAAGCATTATTGTTTCCCAGTCATTACTTTGAGATCCATTTTCCCCTAGAAAATCATAGAAATTACCAGGTAAGGTGGTGTGATGAATTTCTCCGTTTTGAATGAATAGTTTCTGTTGACATTCTATGATCTGCATTCATTTTTTTTTAAAAATCAGTTCTAAGTGAAGGAATAAATTTTACCTCATGTTAAGCCTAATGGTAGTACCTGGTCTACTAGGGACAGATGTAAGATAATGAGCAAACGCTGCAGGCTTCTCCCCAAAGTGCCAAATCTCTCCCAGTTTTGACTGTCAGTTTTAAGCTCTGTAGGACTGGGGTACAGCACAGTGGCAGAGTGTAGCTTAGCACGCACGTGGCTGCGGGTTCAATGCCCAGTCCCAAACCCAAACCAAAACACCACCAAGTTTTATCTATTATTTAGACAGTTTCCATGGTTCCTGATTTTTCCTATTATGCAAATATGTTTCTCAGGACATTACTGTCAGTTCTCAAGGCATTTACTTTCAGTTTTATATTTTTCAAATGTTGATGCGTATCCACGATTTGCTACTGAAATATTAATTTATTTTAGTGATTAAAGAAATGAAAATATAACCAGAGCTGCTGACTTCATGGTTGAAATGCACAGTTGTGGAAACATCTCCTTGAATACATTTAGAAAAATGACTGCATTTATTTTGCTTTAGGAGTTACATTGTTACCAGGCATCCATCAGACGTAACAAAATGGCCAGTACAGTTACAAAGCTTTTAAAAGTCTGTCCTTAAGTGAAATTCTCATATAAAATGATTTATGGTCAAGTTTAAAGTTAAGTATTAAAATGCTTTTCTTGACAGATATTGGGAAGGAAAAGAAACTAATAGTTTTCCATTAGAAAAGAAACTAATAGGAAATATATCTGGTGGAGAAAGTAATCTATGGCTTCAGTGCACACAGTTATATATCATCTGGAAAGCAGGCGTTGGGTTTCTTGTTCTTTAAGCACTGGGTCTTGCACGTCATTCTGCTGAGAGGTTGTCATCCTGTTCCAGAAACTACAGGTAGCTCTAGGTTCTCAGAGGCCAGGCATGCATGTTAAGCATGAATATTAGGTCAAACTTTTAGGGTGAAAGCTGACACAAGAAAGAAATTTCAATTCCTTAGACTGAAGGAATTTATTTTTTCTTTTCTTTTTTTTTTTTTTTTTTTTTTTTTTTTGCTTGTGTTGTTGTTTTGGGGTTTTTCGTTTTGTTTTTTGAGACAGGGTTTCTCTATGTTGTCCAGGCTGGTCTTGAACTCACTATGTACTCCAGGTTGGCCTTGAACTCCTGGCAATCTCCTGCCTCAGCCTCCCAAGTGCTGGGATTACAGGTGTGCGCCACCACACCCAGCAATACAGGTAGAATTTTAAAATTTGTGTGCAAAATACCTTGGTTAAATCGAAAACATCATGATGAACATGTTCCCTATGAGGGTGAGAAGAAAGAATGAGTAAGTGAATAATTCACCCACTAATGAGTAGACTGAGTGATGACCCTGGCCTCCTGAGAGGCACCCACTAATGAGTAGACTAAGTGATGACCCTGGCCTCCTGGCAACAGTGAATTTAGAATTATTTGAAAAATACTTAACACCAGTGTTTACATGAGTTGCAGTTTTCATATAAGTCCTTAGAAAATCAATTTTCGGTACAGTAGAAAAGAACAGAAAACTGCAAATTAATGCTCAACACATCTGAACCATACCAGTGGCCCAGGCATTCTTCATTGATTTGAGTTTATGTAAATAATGTGCAAAAAGACGGACAGCGGCAGGAGCTGATGAGGGTGTCCACTCGCTCTTGGGGCCTCTGACCTCTCAGGCCACTATGCTTACATTGCCACCACCACGACTTCCCGAACAGCCTGGCCTGTGTGGTGTCATCAGGACAGCAAGCGTTTGCTGGGCTGTGGCAGAGGGTAGGGTGAGAAACCCCCAAACTTTCTGCTGACGGGGTGTTAAAACCCACACCCACTTCAGACAGCTTTTCAGTTTGTTACCAAGGAAAGATTTGAGCCACTTGAGGACTGCGTGTGTGTGTGTGTGTGTGTGTGTGTGTGTGTTCAGCCTGAAACATCCAAAGGTACCAGAAATGTTCTGTTTGGAACACTGACTTAGCACACTGACAATAAGTTGTTTTGAATATTACTATGGATTCCTGGTTTTTATTTACTCCAAGGGTCCAAGTGTTATAATCAATCAGTTATTATTCTTTTTGATGATCAAATTATCCTGCATTTGGTCATAAGAAGCTTTCTTGAGAGACTTCCTCACAGCATTTTTTTGTTTTTTTGTTTTTTTTTTGTTTTTTTGAGACAGGGTCTCGCTATGCAGTTCAGACTGGTCTTGAGCTCACTTTGTAGCCCAGACTGATCTCAAACTTGCAACAATCTGCCTGCCTCAGCCTCCTGAGTGCTGGGATTACAGATGTGTGCCACCACATCTGGCTTCCTCATAGATTTTTAAACACTGTATTTCCTGTGCACCAGACCTGGAATCAGCCATTTCTCCAAAGGACCATGATTACTCCAGGCAGGAAACAACACCCAGAGGCCATCTGGCTCCGGGTGTGCTGGGGATCACTGCTGAGGCCCTTTCAGAGATTAGAACAAGGAAATGCAGAAGGATATTTTTCTGAAGACATAGATATGTTGATTTCAAGACCCATGTGACACTGGGTCTGGTGGCACACACCTGCAATCCTTTCACTCAGGAGGCTGAGACAGGAGGATCCTTACAAGTTTGAGGCCAGCCTGGGCTACATAGAGAACTCAAAGCCTGCCTGAACTACACAGTAAGACCCTGAAAAAAAAAAAAAAGATCCACGGTGACACTGCAAGAACCTAGATAGCCACACTTATCTTAAGCAAGGAGATTGTGAATTGGGAGCCGAGCAGGTGGGGTGATAGGCTGGGGTTAAACAACTGATCAATGAAACAACACTGGGAGTCCAGAAATAGACACACACGGGCTTGATTGAAAATTGACCAGGTGGTGAGTTAATTCACTGTGAGGAAGGAAAGTCCTTTTCAAAATGCTGCTAGAATAGCTACCTAACGGCATGAGTCTGACACACACATGCATTTTTTTTATTTTTATTTTTTTATTTTTATTTATTTATTTTTTTGTGGCACCGGGGATTGAGCTCACAACCTCGTGCCTGCCTGACAGGCCCGTAAGCCGCTGAGCCAAACTCCTGGGCCCCACACATGCATTTTTAAACCATGAGTTCAAATTGGTATTTGCAAGTAAAGGTTAATGTTATACAGTTTTTATTTAATTAATTAATTTTATTCAATTTTGTATTTGCGTGTCTCCTCTCTCTTAACTGAAAAGCTTCGTTCTTGAAATAATTATTTCCTTGTAGATCCTTTTGCTCTTAGACTGTATTAAAGTGGTGCAACTGTAATACTACTTTTTTTTTTTTTTGGTTTTCTGACACAAGATCTTGCTCTGTATTGAGGTTGGTTTTAAACTCACCGGGTTGGCCTGGAACTCACAGTGATCCTCCTGCTTCAGCCTCTAGAGTGATGGGATTATACGTGTGACCCACTACACCCATTACAGATCAAACTCACAACCTCATGCTTGCCAGGCAGGCGCTTACGCTACCGAGTTAAAACCCTGGCCCTTTTTTGTTTTTCTTTTGACTTTTGCGGATTTGTTTTTATTGACTGAGATTTAGGGGATGGGATAGAAAATGTCATCCTGAGGCAGCTTTTCTTTTTTTTTCTTTATATAAGAGAAAGAAAAAAGACACATATAAGAAAGACAAAAAGCAAAAGAGACGAGCGCAAACGACTAGAGTAAATGCATAACAGTAACATGACAGGTTTACAAAACCGGATGATAGAAACTTGACAATGGTTGTAATATAACGTATCGTTATCTTCAAAATGGTTGTTCACGTTAACAGGTATAGACATGTAAAATTGATCTAACCATATGAGTGAGTATCAATTGTTCTCTCTAAATAACTAATACATTCTGAGGCTGCTTTTCAAAGTCACTGGAAGCCGGGCGTGGTGGTGCACACCTTTAATCCCAGCACTCAGAAGGCTGTGGTAGGAGGAGTGTTGTGAGTTCGAGGCCAGCTTGGGCTACAATGCGAGCACAAGGCCAACCAGAGCTACATAGTGCGACCCTGCCTCAAAAAACTAGGGCCGGGAGTAAAAACAAAGTCACTTGAAATAATTGTTTTCTCTATGTAGGTGTATTACCAATTACCTGTGTGATTGGGTTTAGTCCTTTTTGTTTATTTTTTATTTTCAAATTTGTTTTTTCTATCTTAACTTGTATATGTGAAACATTAAAATGGTTCAAAAGTGAAAATGATACAGTAAGATGCATTCAGAGAACCCTGTTTTACCTCTTTCCATCCTAGCTTGCATCCTACTTACGTTAGCTTTTTAGTTATTCAAAAATGCTTCTCTATAGTCGGGCGTGGTGGCACACGCCTTTCATCCCAGCACTCGGGAGGCTGAGGTAGGAGGAGCATTGTGAGTTCAAGGCTGGCTTGGGCTACAACGCAAGTTCCAGGCCGGCCTGAGCTATATAGTATGATCCTGCCTCAAAAAACTAGGGCTGGGAATTTGGCTCAGTGGCTTAAGTGCTTGTCTGGCAGGCATGAGGTTGTGAGTTTGATCCCCGATGCCAAAAAAAAAAAAAAAAAAAAAAAAAAAAAAACCACCAAAAATGCTTCTTTTTGAAAAAATAAGCACATAAATATACATTCTTTATTTTTTATATTACTTTTATGTTTAGTATATTGGGGCGACTCAGTCAAGGCAGTACACAGGAAAAATTCTCTTATTTTTTAGAGCTGTACAGTACATCATAGCACAACTGTTATAGGTGTCCTGGATTTAATCAGAACCTTTAGAAGTGCATGGATGGCCAGGCCTTGTGCTCCTGTCTGTAATCTCAGCACTTGGGAGGCTGAGGCAGGAGAATTGCTGTGAGTTTGAGGCCAGCCTGGGCTATGTAGTGAGTTCAAGGTTAGCCTGAGCTACATGATGAGACCCTATCTCAAAAAAAAAAAAAAGTGCATGGATGTAGTAATATCCTGTTGGACAACCATATGGGCTCTCTCCAGTACTAGGCAGAACTCATTTTCTGGTCAACTGCAACAAATTCCCACATACTATGTGGTCTAACACAATAGAAACGCATTTCTCCACCTAGAATCTAGGTGTTGGCAGCTTAGGGTCCCACTGGAAGGGTCCTGGGGAATGCTTTCTTACCTGTTCTAGTTTTGATGGCTTGAGGGGTCTCGTAGCTTGTGGGCACACTATAATCTTCTCTTGTTTCTGACTTTTGTCCTCTGTTTCTTACAAGGTCACTTACCATCTAAGATCCACCCAGATACAGTAATTGGGAAAGATTTTATCTTGAGATCTTTCACTTAATCACATCTACCAAGACCATTTTTTTCCCTTCAAATGAAGTCTTAGTTTCTGAGGATTAGGACATGGATTTCTCTCTGGGCCAAAGGGACACACCGCTCAGCTCACTACGCTGACTATTTAAAAACCTGCTAGAAATAATCACCTTCCACACGTGCTTTTGTTTTTGTGGCGATACCAAACATCTTCCGGGTAGATTCTTAGAATTTCCAAGCCAAAGGGCAAACAATATGCATTGTTACTGAATTTCCCAGTGTAAGAGTTGTATCTTTTTATATTCCTATCAGCTATATTTTCTATAGCTGTGGCACCTGAATGTATTGTCAAACTTTGTGTGGGTAAAAGTAAACAAACCAAAAACCCAAGAAAAACAAAAACATCTTGTGTGGGGGATTTTTAGTCTAGTTCAAGTGGTATTTCAAAGTAATTTTAATTTGCACTAGAAGTTTTAAGCTCTTGATTTCATTATCCTTGTTTATGGATTAAAGTGGGACACTTATTCGGTAGCACTTAAGCATCTGCAAAATACTTGACACCAACACTCCAGGGATAAAGAAATTACAGAGCAGGAGAAATGGTTTTTGAGAAAAACAAAACAAAAACAAACAAAAACAGAAAAAGAGAAGAGCTACATGCAATATGCATGTGGATGAAAAAAACCCACTAAAATGATATACCTTTCTTCCTTTTTTAAGAGAAGATTTGGAGACCTACACGTTCATCAGTTGTGTGGTGGGTAAGATGAATCTACTCATGCAGGTGCATGTCGATTTTGTGTACTGTTAATTCTTCACAGTGTCACCCGCTCACCGTGGATTTGTTTACCTCTGTTTGTCTACTGCTTCAGGCTTCACAAGTAGACAGGAAGCTTTGGCGGTAGGGGGTCGCATTTTTTATCCCCAAGGCTTAGAATCATGCCTTCACATAGCAGGTGCTCAATGAATGTTTGATGATAATCAGAGCTTGCATCCTGATAGCAAAATTGGATACTCTAGGACATTGCTGGTAAACCTACGGAGCGTGTGCCGCAGGGGGCTGTTTGCTATTGTTGAAAGCTCTGAAAGGTTCACCATCACAGTTCTAAATGAGTACCTTTTCTGTTTTTCAGTGGAAGGAAAGGTATCTTCTTCCAAACGAGTGGGGGTGTGGACACTGTAGTATGCTATCTGTAATTAGGTACGGGCTAAACTGCTCTAAAAGACTCTTGCCTTGACTTAAGAGAGAACATTATTTCTTGCCCATGTAGCACTTTTGGAGTGTGTGGTCATCTGTACGTAGAAGGGCAGCTCTGCCATTGTCTTGAGCATAATGATTCCATCTCTGGGTCTGTGATTTTCATCCACGTGGAGTTTATTGTGGTCTGTTCTTTTTTATTGCTGAGTAATAGCCTTTGTATGAATGTACTCCAGTTCTATCAATGCTATTTAGACAACTCTAAAAATAGAGAACCTCTAACAAATATGAAGGTTTTTGCATGAATAATTAAAATATGTAGGACTATTTTAGCTCCTTATTCCATTTTGTCTAATGAGACGCATTGAGTGCCTGTGGAGACGAAACACTGCGCTCACCGAAGAGGATACGAGGCTCTGTAAATCCCCGGATCTGCCCTCAAGGTACAGTTCAGCTAGAGGAGAAAGACAGTTGGGTCGTCCCAATTTGGATAGAAACCATGTGATTCTCAACAGCCACATTAAGTACATGCACTTTCTGCAAAAGCTGAAATGTGGACGCTTGGAGGAGTCAGATGCCAGTAAATAACTCTGCAGTTCTCCTGGAAGAAATCTTCTGCCTATCTTCCATCTCCAGGTCTTGCCCCAGGGGACAGGTGCCTGACTTTTAAAAGCATACCGGCCTGAGAGGCAGGTTGCTCAAGTTCTGTTTCTGGTTCTGCTACTGGATTGCTATGCAGCCTTGCACAATACAGGGCGCATACATTCCCTACAAGGAAAGAAGCAAGATCTTGGGGCGAACAACCTGCGTTCTCCAAGACCCAGGGCACAGGCTGCGCTCCTCCCCGGCGATGGCACACCGCATATGAAATAGGAGCTCCGATTTCCGCAAGGGCAAAAGGGCTTCCTCTTGCTCCCTAGTGTAGATCCTGAATCTAAACCTAAAAATAGTTTGCATTTAAAAAGCCTTGCAACATTTCCTGAATGTTTTCTGGGGGCTCCCGACGCAGTGGAGGGCAACGGGGTGGGTGCACAGGCGGGATACTAAAAGGACTGCTGCGCTGGGCTTCCCGGGTGGTAGCGAGACAGGAGGTCCCAGAGTCCTCCTACTGGACAACTACATTTCCCAAGAGGCGTTGCGGCCCCGGGAGTGCATCGTGCTGAAGATTCCCCAGTCTGATTGGACGGCCGTCTCATGGAGCATCTCGGGACTTGTAGTTCAGGATCCGCGTGAGGCGAGCTTCTTTGTGATTCGCCGCGCGGGCTCTGGGCTCAGGGAGCCTCCTCGCGGGGGATTGAGCAGCCTGGCGGGTGCCCCAGGAGGCGGGCCCGAGCCACGCGCGTGCGCCGCGCCCAGGGGGCCGGCCGGCACCTCCCGCGGGGCGGGGCAGTCGGTTCCGAGTGCTCACCGCCTTCCTGTCCCCGCCCCGCGCCGCGCGCGCCTCCTTCGCGGAGCTACTGCCGAAGCTGCGGCGGCGGCGCGGCCGAGGGGGTGGCAAGGGCCCAGGCGACTCGCGCCGGCCGCGACCCGATGCGGTGACGACTCGCGCGGCGCAGCCGCCCGCAGCCCCGCCGGCGGGGCCGGGATGTTCTCCCGACGGAGCCACGGCGACGTGAGGAAGTCGGCGCAGAAGGCGCTGGACCCCAGGAAGGACGCGGCGACGCGGCTGCGACACCTGCGGGCGCTGCTGGGTGAGCGCGGCGGGCGGCCGGGCCGCGGGCGCGGGGCGCTGTCACCCTGCCGGGGGTCGGGGCCGGCGGGGATGTGCGCCCCCCGCCTCCCATCTTCCCTGCGCTCGGCCGGCCCGCGGCGGGCTTTGTGTCTTGGGGCGAAGCGGCTCGCGGAGGGCGGCTCAGTTCGGGCGGCTGCTTCTCCTCCAGCACCGGCTGACAGCCTGGGTCCTGTGCCGCCTCCGTTTTGCGGCCCGTGTTAGGGGAGGGGACCGGAGTGGCCTGGGCCGGGTTGACCCTGGCGAAGCCCACCCACCCCGTCCCTGCGAAGTTCCCTGGGGCCGCTCTGTCACCTGCCGCTTGCGGTCTGTAGCTGGCTGTGTTTTGCTTGCTTTCTCTTATCTTTTTCTGAAAGATCATTTGAGTGTTAACTTTTGTTTGGGACGCAGACACCTTGGTCTGCCTCGACACAGACTTGTCCTTGTGTATTTGAGGGCCGAGAAGAAGAGACGTACGGTTCTTCTAGATGTCTCTTAGTGTTAAAAGGACAAAATCACCACGTTTTAGTGTCTGTGTCAATTTAGACAATTTTATATATGAGGATTCGGAATAAAGATCTTACTTATCAGGTTAAAATTTGCTAACTGTTTCTATGTATACTCTGTGAGCTACCTCAAGGGTAAAACAAACAAAACCTCCAACCCAACACCTGATTTTGCCAAGAGAATTTTTTGGCCATCTAAGGTTCCTGGAGGTTCCGCCTGCTTGTTCAGCCTGCTCGGAATGCAATGTAAATTAGTTACTGTTATAGGTATTAGTTTTCAAGACTTTTGAAAACAAAATGTGGTGTTCTTGGTACACTGAACTTTTTACTTCCTCAAGTAAAAGACCCGGTCCACACAGGTGGGTTTGTGCAGGATTCTTAGCAGTGACTGATTAACACCTACTACTTCGGGGACATTTTTGATAGGGGAGACTGAGGCAGTCTTTTAAAGCATTTGATACTTCCCGACTTTTTCTGTGCTAGAGATAGAAACTTCTGTCCTGCCCAAATCTACTAGATTAAATTGGCAACATCTTACAAAGGCAGAATGCATTCAGCCTAGATCAGACTGGTTTCTTAGAGCTGCAGGGCTCATTGTTACCATTCTGAGAAAGTAGCTACTTTTCAAGTCTGTGTCATTATGGTTCTGGTCTAAGGTGTGTGCCTTAAGGAAGTTTCTTGTGTCATTTCCTTAAACTCATGATGACCTTAGTTTTGTAACATGGAGAAGTTCTTTGATATTTTCTTAGGTGTGCCTTTTGTTGTCTATTTGTGAAATGGCCCAATTTTAAAAATTTTTTACTGTACTCTATACCTGTAGGGACTACATTTTCATAAAGTTTATTGGAGGTGTTCTAGTTGTTCTGTTTTATGTAAACATTAGCTTTACCACTATGGTTTAAAGACTTTTTAAAAATCAGTTTTTTATTTTGAGACAGATTCTCACTATGTAGTTCAGGCTGGCCTTCAGTTCACTATGTTACCCAGGCTGGCCTCAAACTTGTGGTGATCCTCTTGACTCAGCCTCCTGATGCTGAGATTAGATGTTAAAGAAAAGCAATACATTAAAGCTCTGTTTCCTGCTGCATCGTATGCCCTAGTTGGTTGCTACTTAAAAAAAAAAAAAAGTTTACTTAGAAAACAAAGGTCTTGGCTGGGTTAGTGGCATAGGCCTATAATCCCTGCACTTGGGAGGCTGAGGCAGCAGGATTGTTGCAAGTTCAAGGCTAGTCTGGGCTACATAGTGATAGCGGAAAGATAAGAATTAAACCCAGATCAAGGAACTCAAAGGAAATGAATAATTACTGTTGTATTTTTATGCTTTTTACATTTATCTTTTTTTCTACATATTTCACGTTCAATTGATAGTGAAGATGCTATTTTTACATCCAGATGTGGTTCTCCTGGCTGGGCTTACAGCTGCCTGCCTTGGGCTGTTACTTGGCCTCTCCCCTGAGGCCCCGGGGGGTTGCTGTGAGTGTGAGGGGACATGTTTTCTCCCTCCATGTGTGAGATACGACAAGTGTTTTGGGAGGTAATTTCCCTACCCCTTCTTTGTTATTTTTGATAACACTCATGGATTTAATCTCTTCTTTAACAGTGGTCTGTATTTAAGACAACTGGTTGAAAACACACAATTAACTGTGGAAGGTAGACTTTGTTAGACTCTTGATCATGATGCTAACTCATACTTGCAGGTACTGTGGCCGGGCTGAATGAAGTGCATTGGCCTGATATTATTAACTTTAAATGCCTGTAACCTCAGCACTCAGGAGGCTGAGGCAGGGGAATGGCCATGAGTTTGAGACCAACCTTGGCTACAGGTGAGAGACCCTGTGTCAAAAAACAAGTAATTGCCTTTGTTTTGCAGAGGAGGAACTGAGGCAAGTAGGCCTTACAAGGAACCAAACCCTCCACTGTGTGGCTTACATGCTAACCATAGGAGGAACAAATCTCTTCACACCGCGGAAACCATCACTGGACATGTAAATGTATAAACAGGACCAAAACAGCCCAGACGGCCTGTGCGTTGCCTGTGTCCCCAGCAAGGCTCTGTGTCTGATGGGAAGCCGAGCGCCTGGTGCGTCAGGGTGCATATCAGCTGTGGAACGACAGCGGCATAGCAAGTGGAGTCGGTGTGAAATAATGGGGAATGGGCGGTGGCTGTTACATAATTAGACAGATGACTGCAGGCAGATTCCAGGATAGGATTTCAGAGGGCAAAAGACATCATTATTTTTGTTTTTTGTTTTTGATTTTTGAGATAGGATCTTTTTATGTAGCTCAGGCTGGACTTGAATTCTCAGGTGATCCTCCTGCCTCAGCCTCTGAGTGCTGGGATTACACCACACAAAAGAGAATCATCTCAATGTTGTAAAAGCAGGGCGTTTCGAAGGAGGTTCACTCCTGCTGAGCCCTGAGGAATGGTGGGACAAGTGCTGTCCAGAGTAAATGTCACGTGAGCCTCATTTTTAACTTAAAATTATGTAATTACCACATTTCAAAAGTAAAAGGAAACAGATGAAACTAATTTTAATAATGTATTTTATTTAATTTTATGTATGGTATCTTGTATGTTTTATATCAACCAGTAATCAATATAAAATATTAATGACACTTTTACATTATTTATTCCTTATTAAGCCTTTGGAATCCAGTGAATGCTGTATAGAGTGCATAGTGGATCGCATTAGCCACATTGCCAATGACCAGCAGCCAGATGTGACTGGTGGCTACCGGTGGGGCACTTGGGGAGGGAGGGGGAGAGGCCGAGGGAAGACAGGAGACGGCTGGTGATTTTCACTGCCTCCTGTGCGGTGGCGAGGGGTAGTGTTGGGCACTGCACAGCGTCCTGCTTAGGCCAGGGGAAGGAGGGAGAGGCCAGCAGCCTGACCAACAGTGGAGCCAGGCTGGGGTCCAGATCCCGGAGGGCTCTGTTTGCCTGAGTGGGCAGCTTGGCTCCTTTCCTGGGGACTTGAGCAGGCTGCGGGCAGAACTTGACTGCTGCCTGTCTGCAGCAGGATTGGGAAGACAGGGTGGGAAAGGGTTGGCTGGAGGTGGGGTCCACGAGGGCCAAACAGGAACGGAGTGGATAGGTGATAGATTGCCTGAAATAAGGCCCTGCCCTGTGAGCCTTGAGGTGGGGTATAGACTCCCAGCCTCAGGGCCTGGCAGGCGATTCTCTGTGCATGGCCATGAAAGCCAAGGTGTTGGGAGCTGGCTGCAGAGTGATGGTCATGGAGAAGAGATCTGGGATCAGCGTTGCAGTCAAGTCAAATTGAGGGACTGGGGTTCAACCGCTGATTTGGAACCAGAGGGAGAAAAGAGGTGCTCACCACTGCTCTGTGTGCTGACGGAGAAGCAGATAGCATTCTGGTTTATCTTCTTGTGCACCTGCTGCTTTAAGTAGGGACAAGTCTACCCACACTTTTAAATGTTGCCCTTACCTTTATCTTACTATTAACATGCTTCCATGGTTTGTCCCTCTCAATTTTAACTGCAAACATTTGTAGTATAAGTGTACCGTAATTCAGCTTACCATTTTATACGAAGTTGCGTTGCTTCTTCTTCTCTTTCTTGTTTTTCATTCTCTATATACCTTTATACTCATCTTTGGAAACAGCATCTTCTATATTTTATGATGTTTTCTTAGAGGAGGATTTACTGAAGTCAAGTTGCTTATGATATAGTTTCCAGAGCATTCCCAAGTGCTGCCCCAGTGACTCTGCCAGCAGCCAGGCTTGTGACAACAAACCTGTTTATCACTTGATGGTTGGTGGTGAGTGTTTGAGATGATGGAAACGTCTCAGACTCGGCCAGACATTTGGGAGGGGACAGGCTAATGGTGCAGAAGGTGACTTTGGTGTCTGTGTGGAGCTTGAGAAATGTCAAGATCCACGGGGGTGTGTCTGGGAGGGAGGCTATGGCATGGGGGTTTGGAGCTTAACGAGAGCAAGGAAAGCAGTGATGTGGCTGTTTTATTATCAGTATGATCTCATTCTCTCTTCCCACAATTATGATGCAGGTAGTGCTCTTTTCCAGCCTACTGAAGAGGAAACTAAGGCACAGTGGTTAACTACTTATCTACCAGTTGCCTGCCTGTAAGTGGCAGAACTGGGGTTCGTGTTTCTATAAAGCCAGTGTTTTTGCTTCTGCTAGTTATCTGATTTAAAAGGGTGTTTACACTTCAGAAAAGAATATTTACCCACCAGAATGACTGTTAACATATAAACAAAACCCTGACAGTTTTTGCATGTCTGGAAATGTTGCTGTGATCTTTGCAGCTCGCTTCCTGGTCTCCCTGTATTCTTTCACGCAGACGTGGAGAAATCATGTTTGACCTGAGCATGTCAGCAAGGTAAAGGCTGTCACCAGGCCCATGGCCAGTCTAGAGGGTATAAGATGCTGTATGGATGTTCAGGCTGCATGGATGTTTTATAGCCAGAGCCAAGTGGGGAGGTGTAACTTCCGGGTCTTTGCATAGTTCCAGGGTGGTCCTAGTATAGTCTCTCTTAGTGCACTCTGAAGCAAAGTGGTTTTGTCATAAAGCTAATTTTTCATCAGTTACAACTGTTTGTGTTCGTGACCTCTGGACTGTAAAGTAAACGTTGGATACATTCCTACAAATGCATAGGTTCTGCTTCAGGACTTGCAGTTGTGTAGACTTAAGATGTCAGGCAGGTAAAGTCAGGGCAATGTCTGAGTTCAGATGTTTTGTTTGGGTTAACTGGAAAGGACTTCCACCTTTTATTCTGAGAAGGGAGATAATTGGTATGTCCAGAATGTTTTGATGGTAAGCTTTTATAATTTGTATTTTTATTTTGTTTCTAAAGGCTTTATTTGTGGACAGCCCTAAATACATTTACTAGATGTTTACAGTACTGATCTTTGGTATCCAGTCATAGATAAAACTGCGGAGAATGTTTATTTAGGAAAAAAAATTTGACTTTCAAAGTAGGAGTTGATTCTATTTTAACTTTAAAATTGTTCTTAAAGAAGAATAAAATTAAAGTTAAGAATAATTAATATGTAAATGCAGTAACCAACTATCTTGTCCTGGGATTTAAAAAAAATTCAGTTTGCAAACAATTTTTATTCCCGAGTGTGTGTGTGTGTATCTGCTGTGTATTCAGAGGTTAATAAGGCACAAGTCCAAAACTTGGAGTTTGGGAGGAGAAGCAGATGTGTAAACAGTGAAATTTGACTTGGAAGGTGTTTAGCTGCAGGGCGGAGCCGTCAGGCCACCTGGAGGTGGGCACCTCCCCTGCTGAGGTCTGTCAGGGCTGTCTGTGACCTTGTCCATTGTCTGAGGGGTAAAAGGCTTTGCCAGGTGGAGGAGTTGGGGGAGAGGGCGCTGCAGAGAGAGGAGCTCTGCTAAAGTAGCTCTGAGGCACCCTGGAGTTAAGCACTCAGCAGCTTTTATCCTGTGTGGAGGTGGATGGTGATCCCTGGAGGTTTAGGTGGAGAAGGAGCCCCATCTGATGTCCTCCCTGAGTGAAGGGCCGGGAGTGCCGGTCTGACCTGAGGTGTGAACCATGCTGAGCTGCTGAGACAGAGGGTGCCACCATTCTGTGGCGTTGTAAGCTCTGAGGAGGTAACTTGGTGATCATTTTTCTCCTGTATGGAGAGAACCTGCCCCACATCGCTCCCCACGCTCGGAGGGAGCACAGGAGAGAGATGCAGAGTGAGGGTGCTCATGGGCTCTGTGTGGCCTCGGGGTCTGAGGTGTACTGAGGCCCTTTGCCCATCCTTGTCGTGGTCCAGGAAGTTTTTATCTGTAATCCCATAGAAATGTTACTGGAATACTGGCAAGTTAAATCCAATTTGCCACCTGCAGTGCAATCCACGGTGAGAATAAAGAAACTAGGATGTATTTGTAGTTACAGGCAGCCAAGGGGTCCTGAGTCCGACCCAGAGTGTAACCCAGATTTTATTAATTCATGAAGAAAGGAGTGGCTAAGGATGAGTGACTGAGAACGGTGAAATATGTGACTACTGTGAGTGAGCTAGCTAGGAGGCCAGGAAGCGCCTCTGCAACATGCAGAGAGAAGAGTATGCAGAAAGACAATCTGCATGACACAATTGAGGTGGCATTTAATGACAGAGGGCTTCACTTTTGATGTGCAAACTTTTTCTGCCCTGGGAAGTCATAGCTTCTTATCTTGAGCCTCAGACCCAGTTGACAGCCCTGGAGCTATGTGGCGCTGCCATCCCCCTGTGCTCAGCCATTTATAGGGAGACATGAGGCGGAAACAGTTGGCTGTCACCTGGCTTCAAAGATTACCCATCAGTACCTCAGCTAACCCTATTTGCATTGCTTAGAGCCATTGAAGGGAGAAGGAAATAGCTTAGCCAGCTCTGTACGTATCAGTACGTATCAGTACGTGGAGATAAGGCCAGGTTTAGCTAAGGTGGAGGTAATTGCTGTTTATTCAAGGAGAGCCGTCCCAGTGGTCCTCCACAGAGGTGTATTCTGGTCTTGCCTTAGCGAGTGACTGTCCTGGGTCTTACAGCTGATGGACATCAGTGACTGTGCCAGGGAGAGAGGGAGATTCTAGATCAAGGGTGTGTGTGTGCAGGTGGGTGTGGCCGTAGATAGGTTTTTAAATTTTAAGAACTGAGGAACGTGAGTTTATTTACATATAGGACAAGGAGTTAATAAAAAGAGCAAAATTGAAGAAGCATTTGAGAAAGAGGATGATGGTGCAGAGAGGTGTGCTATGGGGTGGGATCCAGGGTGAGAAGAGGGACACTCTTTCTCTGTGGCCTTGTGGAGGAAGGGAGAAGGCATGGCAGAGCTGTGGGTATAGGCAGTGCCCACTCTGGGATTCCATATTCTCCGGAGGGCAGCAACGAAGCCAGCCACGGAGCCAGTTTGCTTACAGGGCTGGGCGGGTAGGAGTTGGCCTGTCTGGCACCCTCTGAGCTATGTACCCCCTTGACAGAGAGGAAGCAGTGTCACTGGTGAGGCTTTCTTTCTGTTCTTTTTAAGCATGAGGGTCTGTGAGGCCACCTGTCCTTCCACTGAGTGACCTCCTGCCCTGTGGCTGTGATAGGACTCGCTGTGCCGCCAGTCCCTCCTTGCTGGTGTGATGCTGGTGTCGCAGCACCATTTTTACCTTCTCCACGGTGCCCTTCATGTAACTTAACACCACATAAGGCACAACTGCCCTGGGTGACAGCTTTGCTCATGGAGAATTTATGTTGCACAGAATGTCCTCTCATATACTGGAAGCACCACTGGAAGCAATCAGTTTTATTAATCATAAAGGGAATTAAATACCGGGGCATGAATTTTAGCTAGTCTGTAGTACGAGCTATTTACTTATTCATTTTTATCTAGTTACAGTCTCCAGGATCTGTCAGTTCAAATCCCTTTTTTAGGCAAAGGAATCCAGAATTTTTTTTTTTTTTTTTTTGCGGCACCGACGATCGAACTCACAGGCTCATACCTGCCAGACAGGCGCTTAAGCTGCTGAGCCAAACTCCCGGCCCTGGTTTTTTTGAGGCAGGGTCGCACTATGTAGCTCAGGCAGGCCTTGCACTCGCGCTGTAGCCCAAGCCGGCCTCGAACTCACAACGCTCCGCCTACCTCAGCCTCCCTAGTGCTGGGATTAAAGGCGTGTGCCACCACGCCCGGCTAGGAATCCAGAATTGACTGGCAAAATCCAGTGCTTGAGAATTTGAAGTTAGAAGAGGAATTTATAACGATTGTATCTTGTAAAGGATTTACCTTATAGGTTGTTAGTAGTTTTATTTCTGAATTGTCAGTTCAGGTTTTAGCTTTGAGCTTTAGAAAAGAGGTGTTTTATACCCTTTTGCATCTTTTGTTTTAGAAACTGAAACCACATCTGGAAGATACTGACCATTACTTTAGAAGTAGTTGTATTCTCTAACAATAAAAATGCACCTTAATTTTGCTGTTAAAGTTGTGGTCTAGTTTTTAAGATCACTTTTGATGAAGTCGAGGAGTCCATTGGTACTGGCTCATGTTTGGTTTTAGGCACCAGCACTTGCCCGCGGGACCTCATTCCCGTTTCCCAGTGCACACAGGACACTGGGGACATTGCTTGTGCCCCAGTGAAGAGCCACGAGTTTGTGCTGCACCTGCTGCCACTGCGTGGGGTGCAATGCCCCGACAGCCTACCCGCCCACTGCCCTGCGGGCCCACCTGTCTCTAGCCAAGTCCGAGCTGGTGGGCTTGGAGCACAGGAGGAATATTAATGCTGCTTATTTTTGAGATGCGCATACCTCTAGAGCCACTTTGTTTTGGTTTTTTTTTTTTTTGCGGCACCAGGGATTGAACTCACAACCTCGCGCTTGCCAGGGCAGGCGCTTAAGGCACTGAGCCAAACTCCCAGCCCTGATTTTTTGAGGCAGGGTCGCACTATGTAGCTCAGGCCTGCCTTGTGCTCGCGTTGTAGCCCATGTTTTGTTTTTTTGTAAAAAGGATTTATTCAAAGCTAACTCCGAGGAGATGGAGGGGCCTGACTGCCTCTAATCACGATCTCCCCATGTATGTACAGGTGTGTCAGGGTCTTCTGTAGCAAGGAGCAGTATGGGAGGGACCACAGTGAGACGATGGGTATGTGCAGACTGGTTACATCATTTCCTGCCCCGGACCTCTCCTCCCTTCCTGGTGGAAAGGATGCTGGGCTTTGCTCTCCTGCTGAGGCACCCACAAGGTCTGTGCACCCCTCTGGTTGACAGGCAGGGTATGCTGCTAATGCCCTAGGCCTAAGAAGTCTGGAAAAGCTGCTGTCTCCAAAGGAAAAAAGCCTTTTAACATTCCATCTTGTGGTGCTGAGCCTTCAGTCTCGACATCACCTGGGAAGGGCCGCTGGCCTTGAGGACTCTGACTTGGCCTGGCCACGACTGTCTCAGGACCATGTTGAACTCGAGACCCTTCCTGCTCAATCATCCTCCTCCTGCTCCAGGGCTCAGCCCAGCAGTGCAGCCCGAAGCCTCGCTCTTCTTTGCCCTTCTCCCAGTTCTCAGAGAATGCAGAACTAAGCAAACTAGCTTTCCCTTTCCTGGAAGGCATGATCCATCCTGCTATCTTGGATTCCTCCAGGACACAGCACAAGCACGTTACAACCTCTGTGTCAGCTGTCTTTGTGCTCTTGTCCCTGAGCCATCTTTCCGCATAGTTCCAATGGAACCCTGTACCTCACATCTGACATTTATGAAATGACCTGCAGTCTTGTGTTATGCTGCCCTTGCTCACCAAATGACAAGTGTAGAGCAAACACGGGCAGCTTCCTAAGTTCCCTTGGTAATGTGCTTCCTTATTTGGAATATCACTTAATGCTTACTCAGCAGTACCTCTGTTCTAAGCGTTGCTGCAAATACTTTTACGTATATTAACTTGATTAATGATCCCAAATGAGATGGAAGTATTGTTATCCCCATTTCACAGCTGAGATTAAAAGAGGACAAGAACCTAATGCAGGGTTACATAACTAGTGACAGAGTCAGGATTTGAACCCAAGGCAGCTGGCTGTAGAATTTCCTTGTTTGACAGTTGTATATCCAACACCAACATTGTGCCAGACAGTGTAAGCAGTGAGAATTTATGATCTAAGTCTGAAATGGGTAATGATTAAAAACAAACGGAAACATGACTTAAGAATAACTGGATGTAAGTAGTTGGCTACCCATGTGGATATTTTGGGAAATTCCTGAGAACCTTTCTGCCTCAAAGATTGTTTTTTATCATTATTGATTCAGGACCTTGAATTAAGGGTGGGGGATCTTCTGAAAGAGTTCTTTAACCTTCTGCTTTGTGTGTGCGACTTGATTATCAGACTGGCCCCTTGGGTTCCAGTGGGGAGCAGATGTAAGGAAGGGGACTGTGTGTATGGACAGAGGGGAACCGGAAGTGTTAGGAAACCACGGCCAAGGGTTGGGGAAAGGGGCAGCAGAGCCAGAGGCTGCTGACAGGCGCCAGCTCTAGTGGTGCTCGGCCAGATACTCCAGATATTCTTCCATGGAGGCAAAATGAGAGAGGCATTATTGTGAAATTTTAAATTTAGAGACCAAGGGTGAAGCACACTGGACCTTTTTTACTTTACTTTCTTCCTCTGCTTCTCAGGAGAGTAGTATACATTGAGTATGTTTGTACTTGTCAGTTCTATTGGTTGCAAGTACCAGAAGTCCAGCTGTATCTAACTTAAGAAAAAATGGGTCACTTTCCTCTTGCTGGGACACAATACATGAGGAGGAGAGGTATGATTTGGCTCATGGTTCAGGGGATTCACTCCATGGCTGACTGGATCCAAAGCAGAAGCATCACATGGTGAAGGAAAGCTGCCCACCTCACGGGAACCAGGAAGCAGGAGAGAAAGGAGGATCCTGGGAGGATGTACATCCCTCAAAGGGACAAGTCCAGTGATCCACGTTTTCCAACCGATTCACTGAGCTCCCCCCGCCCCATTACCTTCCAAAATCCCCACCATGTGAGTGCACTTGGATCTTGGGAGACATTCTAGATCTAAACCACAACAGTGACACAACTCAGCAGTGACACAATCACTAAACAGTCAGGGGCACATATGACGTTGGATTTGGTTGTCTGCAGGGTTGTAAGTGGTGTCCAGACACTCATTCACCCTCTCAGACACTTTTTTTCCTCACCTAACACTTGGTGGAAAATACCTTTTTTGGGGTTGTTCTGGGTTGGTTTGTTTTTGTGTTCTGTGTCTGTATTTCATTCTCAGATCAACACTGCCAGCTATGGAGAGTGCCTCTTCGTTCATGCCATCCTGGCATCGCTGGGCAACTAGTGCATGTTTGGAAGAGTGTGTCCCACCCCAGAGGCCAACGCCTATGCCTGAGAACCTCTCTGATTGGTCCCGTTTGGGTCCTGTGCCTGTTCTTGTACCAGCCACTGGATGAGGGGGTGGGGCGCTTGCATTGGCCATTCTGACCACCTGTCCAATTCCTAGGGAGAATTCTCATTCTGGCTGCTGTATTTCTGAGAATCAAATTCTGGAAAGGCATTTAGGCATATTCTTCACAAAACAGCACTGGCTATATCTTTCCCTGTGCCTGTTTATACCACAAAGTGAAGTTCACTGACTTCTGTGCTAATAATTCTAAATCATTGAGAACTCCTTAGGAGACATTCTGTAAATTCTACTTAAGACTGTGAAAGTTGTATTTTAGAATTATTTGTCTAATTCGAGGAAAGTAAAGGGCTGCCCTTTGAACAAATAAAGTAGAGTACTCGGTCTGCCTGAGTGAGACTCCTGTCTTTGTGTTTTAAGTGGCTCCTTCCTGTGCAGGTAGATGGGAAGACAGAATGGGAGCACTTTGTGACCCACAGAACAGGAAAGCTGGAGTGTGAGGGCCGTGGAGCTGGTGCCCTAGCAGTGGGCTGAGCGTGTAACCAACAGCATGGGGATGGGCTTGCTGTCACCCCACACTGTGGTAACAAGGGACTGACACATTAGAAAGTTCCCTTGATGTTTACAAAAACTGAGAATCTGCTAGTGGCTGACAGAGAGTGAATACAGGACCAGGTGGGTGGGTCAGTACAATGCCAGTGTGTCTATATGAATGACTGCATGAGGCAGCGAGCACTGCATAGTGGATCTGTTCTAGGCAAGCATCTAGATTAGGACTCTACTTTGCTGCATTTTGTGTGTTTCTTAATGAAAAGACCTGGGGTATCTTGATCTTTGGCTCAGTGTTAATTGAAAAGATGAGATTTCCTGAACCAGTATTACTAACCAAGCCTTGGTTAGGTAGGCAGCAGTGGTGATTCAGAATTGGTATTAGGCATCAGGAGGTTAGACATGGAGGGTTTATGATACTCTACCAGAGAAATCATTTCTGAACATGGAGCATCTTTTTATTGCTTTTTTTGTTTTTTTTTTTTGTGGCACCGGGGATCGAGCTCATAACCTCGCGCCTGCCTGACAGGCGCGTAAGCCGCTGAGCCAAACTCCCGGCCCTGGTTTTTTGAGGCAGGGTCGCACTGTGTAGCTCATGCCGGCCTTGTGCTCGCGTTGTAGCCCAAGCCGGCCTCGAACTCACAACGCTCCTCCTACCTCAGCCTCCTTTTTATTGCTTTTAAAGTGTGCTGTTAAGCTGTGTGTCTGATTTATTTTGCTTATCATTATGGTCTCCAGGTGCATCCATTTTCCTACTGATGACTCAAATGGTTTTTCTTATATGAGAAACTCAAAGTATAAATAATTTAAAGAGCAAAATAAAAGATAACAGGAAACAAGGAGATACATGTTTTGCAAGTAGGAAGGAAACCAAGAGATGGAGGTAGAGGGAGAAAGGAATGGGAAATAAAAAGAATTATGATGTGTTATGCACATGTACCAACTCCCCACATGAATGTACTGCAAACATACTAATAAAATTCAAACATTAATAAAAGTTGTAGCGTGCCGTTCAGACTGTTCTGTCGCTTGGTAGTCGGTGCCAGGTTTAAGCAGGAGGAAAAGCCGACTCCTGTGGACTGTGGCCACCCAGGCTTGTAGATGAACCTTCCTAGGGTCAGAACTTTCATCACCTTTGTGTTGAAAACTGTCACACTTCGCTCATTCCTACTCAGTGCAAGCTCTTGAATGGCTGGACAGATAATTTCTTCCTGCCAATTCTATTCTCTTTCCATAGTTTCCTTTTCTTTTCTTTTTTCAAATCCATTTTACTCATAGATAAAGAAAAAGAAGAAGAAAAAAATACTACAGCAAAATTTTAAAGTACGTCGATCAGGGGGTCTATAGTTTTCAGTGAACAATACTGACATAGAAATTTTCCTAAAGACAGTGAATATCTAAATAACTATATCATTCATTACAATGTTTCATTCTAGAAGTATAGTTTATAGATGTTGGACAGAGGAAATTTATTTATTTATTTATTTATTTGCAGCACCAGGGAGTGAACTCACAACCTTGTGCCTGTCAGACAGCGCTTAAGCCACTGAGCCAAACTCCCGGCCCTAGTTTTTTTGAGGCAGGGTCGCACTATGTAGCTCAGGCCAGCCTTGTGCTCATGTTGTAGCCCAAGCTGGCCTTGAACTCACAACACTTCTCCTACCTCAGCCTCCCAAGTGCTGGGATTAAAGGTGTGCGCCGCCATGCATGGCTGGACAGAGGAAATTTAAATTACTTGTTTTTAAAGCATTTTAGAACTGATAAAGGTACTATTTTTGTGTATTACTCCAGTCTTGAATTTTCTTCTAAATTGAAGTAAGGGAAGTTTGGGGGGAAGTATGACCTGGTGTCACGACTGCTGAATTGTCTTTTTCTTTTTTTATGACAATTATTCTGGATGGAAAAAACTTTTTCCAAAACACCATGAAAACTGTTTTTCCTCTCAAAAAGCATACCTTTATTATTTTCTAGTTATAAAATTCTACGTACTTATTATAACCATTTGAATATGAATATGCAAAAATTGTAAAGTATAAAAAAGGTCTTCAGATTTTGCGGATCCCTATTATTAACATCCTGATGAGCAGGCTTTCTGCACTTGCTCTTGCTCACATGTATTTTCTCTCTCTCTCTCACATACGCATGCACACCCCTGTACACACACTCAGGGTTTTACATGAATAGGCGTTATACACAGTCTGACAATCTAGTTTTGACTTAACTAGCTGTGGACATTTTTTTTTGCATGGGTAAGGGAAGACTTCAGTAGTCCTTAAGTGACTGGATCATGGTCTCCTGGACTGTCATGACAGGTTATCCTCAGGTCATGAGTTTCAGTCCCTCAGGTCAGCAGCTTGTGTACCCAGGACGGCTCCTGGCAACTGTGTCAAGACCCTCTGGTTTCTCGCATAAGGGGTACAGCAAAGGTGACTGTGTTTGAAGCTGCTGACAGCATGGGGGACAGCATGGTGATTTTCTGGAGGCTGAGATGGCCTCTTGGGGAAGGCCACTTCAGTCTTCACAGAACTAACTTCACAGAAAAGCTACCCTTCTCATCCGTGCAGGTAGAAAGTCGTCACACTGTCCCCTCTTCTTCCTGGTGGTGGGGACTCCACCTGCCTCCTATGGTTGCTGAGGTTTGTTAAATCACTGTAGGTAAAGCTGTTTTGTAAGCTGTTATTATAAATATTAATTATTTGACACATTATTTGATGGCTGTCTCTGTCCTCTTCACTGCTGCTACTTAGTGGAGAAGGGAGGGGTAGAGGCAACCATGCAGATGCAGCTTTAGCCATTTTATTTCTGTCTCCAATGTCTTCCCTAGTGAGTGGTTCAGACTGTAATACAGGCCCCAATCAGTTCAGAGCAGGCAGAGGAGAAGCCCAGGTGCATTGTTTTAAAAACAGCTGATGGAACTTGAAGATGAATATATTACCAGATATTAGGTACATCTGATTTAAATATTTCAGTAGTTATATTGTGCATTTTATTATGCTGATAACTGATAAACAGTGTTTTTAATAAGCATTTAAGAAATTTGTGTCAAAATAGACATTTTACGTGTATCTTATTCAGGCATATTTTTACATTCAGATTGTTAGTCCTGGACAACAAAATGTTATCATCTTTTTTGTGGTTGTTATTTTGTTTTGGGGTACCTTGCGCTTACCAGGCAGGCATTGTGCCACTGAGCTATATCCCCGGCCCCCCATGTTTTTGATTTCTAAGAATTTTACTTCCTAATCTGGTTTACTTTACAGTTACAAAGAAATGAAAATGGTTTATCTTAGGAAATGAAGTGGGTGAATATAATTCCTGTGCCCTTTTCAGTTGTTTATTTTGGTTGTCTATCTAAAAGGATGTTTTTGGTTGTCAGTAACAGAAAAATAAAACATAGACAAACAGTAAGAATTTTTTCCCCCTCCTATAAAAAGAAGTCAAAGCAGGCAGCCCTGGAGTTAGCCTGCTTAGCAGTTGGGGATGTTGACCGTCGCTTTTTCTGCCTCTCTCGTGTGGCTTGTTTGCGCTGAGGGTGACACAGTGCCTGTGGCCTCCACGCTATCCAGATGCAGGACCAAGGGGACGCTTCTGTGTCCCTTGAGAGTCAGGAGTCTTTCCCTGGATACCTGTAGCAGACTCCTCCTGTCCAGACTGGCACGGGCCGGAGCCATGCGGGTCCCATCGGGGGCTGTGTCGCCACCGCCACTGCCACCGCCCCGGACTCAGCAGCCTCAGTCCCTGCCCCGGGCCTGCGCCTTCTCCTGGCTGGCCTCCTGGTGGGGCTGACTCCGGAGGAGAGGGGCTCCGAGCAAGAGCAGGGGTCAGCTCATGGGGGCGGGCAAGGTGCAGCTCGGGGGTCTGTTTGGGGGTCCGCTCCAGGTTGCTCTTGATTTTGTGCTTGAAATGCTGTGGAGAATCCCAATAGAAACGAGTTGTGGATTGTGATACATTTTAAAATGAGTATTTTAGGGAGGACTATTTAAAGATTTAAATGCTGTAACTACCATGTGCAATGTGGTTGCATGTGTACAAGAAACAAAGCTATGGGTGAAGCTAGGTGATGCGTTTGCTTTGTTTTCTGTAAATAGGGATGTGGGGCCGGGGCCCCGAGCGTCTTTGTGAATGTTGTGCCAGGGTTCTGGCCCTCCTGCTGGGCACTTGGGTGACAGGGCGCATGGGTGCCAGCCAGCGTTGGCCTGGGGCAGGAAACTGGTCCTGGGCTTGGCGGAGCACAGCCCTCCGGAGCAGGGCCTTGGAAAGCCTGCTTGGACAGTGCACTTTTGCTGGGGGTAAATTTAAGTGTTTGTTTTATTATCACCTCTCATAAGTCACATCTATACTGAGTGCATTCTTTCAAGAGCATTAAATATTTAATGCCAAAATTAAAAAAAAAAAAAACAACTTTTGTATGTAGCACATGACCTAGCCTCAAGTAGATACTTTGAATTGAGTCAGGGTTGAGACTGAGACTGGACTTTTTTCTTTTCTTCTCTTTTTTCAGTCCTGGGGATCCAACCCAAGGGCTGTCTCCCTCTGAGCTGCTTCCCTACCCCTTTTTATTTTTTGTTTTGAGACAGGGTCTCACCAGGTTGCCCATCTGGTGCTGGAACTTGTGGTCCTCCTGTCTCTCCCTACCTCAGTGCTGGGTTCCAGGTGTGTGCTGTGCCTGGCCGAGACGGGTAATATTGAGAGTAGATTTGGAGGGAGGGAAAGGCGGTAGGGTTGAAGGACAGTGAAGAGCTGATTAAACAGTTGAGCAGTAGAAACTGAAGTGGTGAAGAAAGGAAGTGAGCAGCTGAGAACCATCCTAGTTAGTGACAAAATGGTGAGGTCTTTGGGTTTGAGGAACTGGTAGAGTTGGGGCTGTGGATCAGGTTTAGAAGGAGTGGCCAGGAAAGATGAGCGTGAATCATTTGCAGCTGAGACTTTGGAGTTGTGGAGATTGTAAGTGAAGATGGGTCCAGGATTGACTGAATGTGGATGGCAGAGGTGGGGTCCCAGACAGCCTCACTCTAGGTGAGGAAGTTGGGCGTCACCCATGCAAATGTTGCAATCACCAAGAATGAAGACAGTGCTAAAGACAGTGAGCAGGCCCCAGAATCTCCAGAGTGTCCCAGAACACTGTGCCACACGGGTTGGTGTAGACTGACTGTGAGAACACCAAAGGAGTGTTTCTGTGTCGGAGAGGAAGGCCCAGGATAGTTTGGAAATTTTCAGTGTGAAGTAGGGAGGCCACCACCTCGTCTAGGCCAAGTGAGATGAGTGTAGGCAGAAGACAAAGCTCTCCCTGGCTGACTGTAGAAGTGTTCTTGGAACCACCAGGTTTCAGGCAGAGCCGAAGGAAGGGGATGGTTAGACATGTGATAGAGGTGAGATTTGTGAGCTTTATTGAATACAGTAGCTGGAAGGGTTGGGTTACGAAGTGGGGGGATATTGGCGATAGGCAGAGAGGAGGGTCAGGTGGTAAGCCTGGGTTTCCTAGGAGACAAATAGAAATCTGAGTGCAAGCCTGGCGAGGCATGTCCTGATGCTCCCAAGGAGTGGTCTGAGGGCACTTGTAATTACAGTCTCTTTACTCAGTGGCCTCTTAGGCAGTCAGTCCGTGGTAACCAGGCGAGGAGGTGGGAAAGAGTGCCTTACTGGAGGACCTCTCGTCAGTCCCGTGGCGGGGAGTGGATGGGTCAGAGGAGAGGCTGGAATTGTCTTGTGTATTTCAACTTCAGGGGACTTAATTCCATGTCAGATATGTCCAGTTGACCTTTATGCCCAAAAGTGGATGCAAATTGAAAACAAGAGAATTGCTCTGAAGTATAAAGTCTTATGGTATTAGAAAAGTGTACTGGTAGAATAGGCTCTGATCTTCTGGTTCTCATGGCTAAATTTTATCAATAACCTTAGACTATAAAAGCATGTAGGGAAGTCAGTGGGGTGGAGAAGGGTGAGACTGGGGATGGGGCTTTGTTCTAATCTGACTTTTAGGCATGAAACTCAAAAAGGAGTTTGCTGTTGGCATTTGTTTTGTGGAACATCACTTGGAGTAGATGCCAGAGACTGGAGGTCCCGTTTGAGAACCTCTGGCCTCAGCTGGAGGATGAGTCTGCAGAGGGTGAGCTTCCCTGCACTGGGATTTGTGCTGCTTTTCATCTTGGAATTTCTTGAGATCATTGTAGTCAGCGTGTCTTTGTGATCCTGACCAGTTTCGCTCATTTTAGCTGAGAGACAGAAGGGAGCTGTGAGCCTCTAAACATCATATGTGTACTTCAGGTCACGAATTTAATTCTTCCCATGATCCTGGGCTCAAACTAAATTGGATGAGAACCAAATCAATTTTCCCCATAAGGTCAGCATTGAATGTAACCATTGAATTTGATGAGTTTTAGACTTGTAGTAGTGTAAAAAGGCATAAAAATACACATTGTATGTAAATAAATATGAATGTAATTTATTGCCATTTTATAGACAGTAGCTTACTAAAAAGATAATGGAATTAACGAATTTATTTACATAAAAAATTCATTTATAAAGCATCTATTGACAAGTTTAAAAGTTTTACTACTGAGTAGGATGTTTCTGATTTCAGGTGCTTTATAGTGCAACATAGACTTATATAATAGGTGTTGTATAAATATTAAATAATTAAGGTGCCATGGCCATTTAAGGATGAGTGTTGGTGCTATTGTTTTGAAAAGATTCCTATTTATTAGGAATTAACAGAGTGTGGAGTAGGTCATCCTTGCTAGTTACCCTGTCTTACTTACTTATCTTGTATGAAGATAGTAGTCCTGGCCTCTTGATTTGGAGGACTCATTTGGCCATTATTGTAAGAGTTTTTGCCTCCCAAAAGAAAAACAGAAACAAAATTTGTTGTTTACTATGACCTTCAGGAATGGTTTCTTCTCATTTATAGGAAAGGATGATAGTGCGTCCTCCACATATCTACATTCTGCTGATTGTTCAGTTTATTCAGTGTTGATGCCTTGGGTATGTGGAAACCCTGTACTCTGTTCACAGTGTGGTGGGGGAAACTGAGGCACGTGAGCAAGAGGAGTGCCTGAGGCTAGGAATGTAGAGCCAGGCACAGGGTCCTGACCCGCCAGCTGATTTAGGATGTGAGGAGGGAGCTGGGCTCAACTCCGGGGCTTGAAGGACTCTGTCTCCTTCAGGGTCCTTCCGGTCCCACGCACCTCCCTTGGCACTGAGCACCTCAGTCCTTGCCCAGACCTCACTCCAGTGCCTTCCATCTGACAGGCTTTCTGCTGTGTGAGCTAGGCTTCCCATGCACACAGAGGTTTTGTATTTGCATACAGTAGAGGCATAGATAGAGGCATTCTTTAGAGAGTAGTAATGCTGATAAAAGTGTTGATTGGCTATTGAAGCACAGACATCCCCTGGGCATCTCCTGTCTTATGATGAAATGGTGACCTGCTGAGTCTGGCAGGGCTGCATTGTGTAGTTTGGCCTCCAGAGTTTATCTGGTGAGTTAGTACTTGACCACCAACACAACCTGGTGGGCGACAGCAGGAGTCCCTGTCCTCCGTCTGGCAAGCAGAGGTCGCTGTGGACAGGAAGTTTGTATCTGTGGGCAGCCTCATACCCAGCTCTCATTATTTGGGTCAGTTTTCCTGCTTTTCTTTCTAAATGGAGGTGATACACTTGGGACAGCTCTTCCTAGGCTTGCGACTTTCCTGCCACTGAAGCTGTCTGGGCAGAGTGTTTTCTTTAGCACCACATCTAACTGTCCCAGACCCAGCAGCTCAAGGACCTGCCTCCCTCCTGGCTGGGGCTGCTGTTTCTGGCTTCAGGCGCCCCGGCTGGCTCCTGACTCCTGGGTGGGGTGCAGTTCTGCTCCTCATTTCCCTTGGACCAGCAGCAGTGGGACTCTCTCTCCCAATCACCACTGTGCCCTGTTTCTAAGAACCTTCTGCCAAAGCCTGAGTCACTGTGGGTGGGCATCGTTCAGAGGTGTGGTCGGAGGAAAGAATAATGTGTGGCATTTTTACAAACCACTGCAAGACCAATGGAGGGCAGGAGTCTGACACTATCAAAATCATACCATTCCCTGAATCACTAATGATTTTCATTCTTGACAACACTTTCTGTCTTTTGTCTGGCTACTTTATTATACTATCATTTCCCTTCTTATTAAGGGTTTCTAAATGACTGTTTTATCAAGTTGTCACATCTGCCTTTAATTCTTCACTGATCCCTTTCCTGGTCTTCAGCCTGTGATTTTGATCACAAGGGAATTTGATTGAACTAGTAGGTGACACCCACTTTGGTGTAGGTGTTCAGGGCTGGGAGGGATAGGATGCTGGGGACCACTGGCTCCCAGGAGGAGCTAAACACAAGGTCCTCCTCCTTCTCTTGACAGCATCTCGGTCTGAAGTGTGAGGAAGACTGCCATTTCCTGAGGGGTTCTTAAGAGCTGTGGAGGCAGGAGAGGCTGTGTAGGGTGCTTTCTAACTAAAAAGAAGCAGAAATGCTATTGAAAGGGATTATATGTGGAAGGAGATAAAGTGATAATTCCACCGGTTTCCTGAGTATGTTTGTTGGCAGTATTCAGGGTTGTGTTGGGATTAAGTGCAGTTTAATGCAGGACAATCTCATTAAGTATATGAATTTCTGAGTCATCAAATTTTATAGCTTCATAGGTAGGTGAGGCTGTTATTTCTGCCTGATGAGATGGCCTTTGCTGAGTAATTACAGGAAACAACATCAATGTGGTGTGTACCTTGCATGTGCTCATTTTATCATCCCAGCAGCCCTGTGATGGAGGAACCATTGTCAGCTCCATTTTCCAGGCGAAATCCAGGACTAGAGTGCTTCACTAGCTTGTCCATGGCCCTGTAGCTCCTAAACTTGGAGCCAGACAGTCTGCCCTGAAGGTTTGGCCCTCAGCCTTTGTTACTGCTTTTCAGGTAGCTGTGGGGAATTGTCACTGGGAGGGCTGGTGGGCAAAGGAGTGAGAGAGGATGGTTTTGATCTGCTACAGAGAACATTATATTTAGGTGCAGTGGGAAAATAATAAAAAGTTTACTGGCTGTTGGTGGTGAAAGAAAATGAATAATTAAACATTTCTTTAAAAATTTGGCAATGAACCAGGGGTGGTGGTGCATGCCTCTATAATCCCATCACTCGGGAGACTGAGATAGAATTGTTGTGAGTTTGAGGCCAGCCTGGGCTACATAGTGAGTTCAAGACTGGTCTGAACTACATAGCAAGGCCCATCTCAAAACAAACAGACAAACGACAAACAAAAAACAACAAAAAATGGGAATGAACCCAGGCATGGTGGCACTGGCCTACAGTACTGCCACTCTGGGAGTTTGAGGCAGGAGGGTCATAAGTTCAAACCCAGTGTGGGCATCTCAGGGTCTTAGTGAGATCTTGTCTCAAAATTCGAAACAAAAAAGGCTGGGGATGCAACTGAGTGTGGAGGCCCTGGGTTCAATCCCAGCACTGAAGAAAAAGCAAAAATGGAAATGACTCCTAGTGCTGCTAGGTGTCAGCTACTTGCTTCCTGTGGTCAATGTGACATTTCTTTGAGTTCTGTGGTGACAGTAAGGAAACATGCTGGTGTCCCTGCCAGATGATGAGAACCCAGGAACCTCCTGGACTTGTCCCTCCACAGCCCTCCCTGGCCACCTGAGGCTGTGGGAACTCCCCTGCCTGCTGTCTCCCTGCCCTTCTCTCCTCTGGCTTTTCCTTCCTGCTCCTTTCCCTCTGACTGTCCTTGTCATCCCCAAGGGAATGATTCATTTAGCTTAAATTTCTGATCTGATCTCTGGAGTTGATTTGTCCCCATCTGCCTTGGTGTGGCTGTGGGTTTGGCTCAGAAGCCTCAGCCAGCTGGCCGTGTCTCTCGGACAGGTCCTAAGGCCCTGACCCCGGGGATTCTTTCTCTTGAGTACACCTGACCCACGTGAGATAAAGCAACCTAAACGCGTGGCCTTGTATTCCCGCCTTCCTGTGTGGCTGTCTCTTCCCTGCTTTGAGCCAGCCAGGGCTCAGCCATGAGGCCTTAGCGTTGCTTGTCTGTTCCCTGGTGCACCCTGGATGCCCTTGGGTCTTCTTCACTTAGCATTTCTTAGCACTTGGCACAGTGCTTGTTGGTAAGAAATGTTGAATGAATAGGCCAAGAGTGATTGTGAAGGAAGTTGGTGGTTACAGCCTCCCGCCCCAGCAAAGCCTTCTGTTCCATCTCTGTTTTTTGTAGTTAGCTTTGCTAAAAACCAGGCTGTCGATGCTTTCTTGGGTTCCTTTTTGTAGGGTGCTAAATTCCATTGCCTGTGGTTGACTTCCCCAAGACTTATGCTTAACCTGTAAATACTCTTCTGGAGAGTTTTTGGAGAAACAGACAACCGTGAATGATTCAGGATTTTGAAGTAGTGCTGTGAACATTGGCATTTTTTCTCTGTCTTCGTTTAACACACGGGCGTTAAGTGCTGTCTAGGAATCGGGCTGTTTCTGAGCCGGAAATGCTGGTGTGAGTGAAGCAGACGGGGCTGCTGGCCTCCTGCAGTTTATCCTGTGGTGGGGACGCCCGCAGGAGGAAGAACCTGAGGAAGACCCTGAGGAAGCGGGGCGTTCCAGTCAGCTGAATACTACGGGGGGTGCGCGGGAAGTCCTCAGACCTGTAGGTGAGGGGAGCCTGTTTCCCTGCTGCCCTGCTCCACACTGTGGGGTGGCCTTGAACATCGGTGAGGTGCTGGGGGCCAGACCCAGGGCCCGCGGCATGCTGGAGCCGCTCCTGCAGCCAGCAAGTGCTTTCAGCTCCATTCCATGTGCCTCACCCTCGGGAAGGTCGTTGAGAGGCTGCGGGGAAGGTGACCGTCCCCCTGCACTCTTGGCTTTCCAGTCTCCAGGGCGGTTCCTTGGTGTTCTCTCTGTGTAGCTGTTTAGTGCCTGGATTTTGAGTGTCTTGGGGGCTCTGAGGGGAGACCTTCAACCAAATGGGTAGGAGTTGACTGGGCTTGGTGTGTTTCAGGCAGAGATAATGGTTAGCGGTGGGTGGAATAGCAGTTGGTACTACTGAAGTTAAATGTACAAAACCAGCCAGGTGTGGTGGCACACGCCTTTAATCCCAGCACTCGGGAGGCTGAGGTAGGAGGAGCGTTGTGAGTTTGAGGCTGGCTTGGGCTACAATGTGGTGCAAGACTGGCCTGAACTGTATAGTGCGACCCTGCCTCAAAAAACTAGGACGAGAGTTTGGCTCAGTGGCTTAAGCGCCTGCCTGGCAGGTGCGAGATTGTGAGTTCGATCCCCGGTGCCACACGCACACACAAATAAATAAATGTACAAAACCTTGGAACTGGCAGGTTTTGCATAAGGGCCCCAAGGAGTCCTTGGCAGGAAGGTATCAGGCATATGAATTACGATACTTGTGCTGTTGACAATGCTACATTCATTGTTACCTGCCTTTATGCAGCTATTTGTTGGTTATCAGGAATTTCTACTGCTCTGTGCTCAGTTTTATTTTGGTGCAGTATATATAATGTGAAATTGGTGTCTCATGGGACTTTATAAATAACTTTGTGCATTATTTCACAGAACTAGGCAGAATTTTTTGCATGAAAGACCCTTCTATGGTAACCAGAGGAAAACAGTGCTTTTGATCCATCTGTATTACAGAATTTGAACATAGTAATGGGTGTGCTCACATACATTTACTATTTTAGAACTACCAAAGTAGTTTAGATTATTTTGTTACAGATTGACAAGAGCAACACATTTTTCAAGTAACCCTTTTAGAATTTTAAGGAAGATAGTTTGAATCTTCCTCCCATGACTAGTATATTCTTACAAAGCATTTATTCTTTGTCAAAACCGTGTTAGCTGAGAAAATGTACAAATGTATGTTGACAGTGGAAGCTACTCTGATCCCTGGAGTTGCAAGGTTTGCCTGAGCCAACCAGGGCCTGGGAAGGAGTAGCTGTGTTGCTGCTCTCAGCGGCATTGGTGCTGGCCCAGGTTCCCTGCAGCCTGGTCTCAGCACAACTGTCTGGTGCAACAGTGACAACTCTAGGAACTTGTGGCAGGCCCCTGGGGTCTGAGCAGGAGCACAGATCTTCTAAAGCAGGAGAGAAGGAGCCACGGGGGCCCCGGTGGACATGGCTGGGTGGACGTGGTGGGAACACATGCGTGTGGTCACTTGAGCAGCGGTACTCCCTTTTCGTACCCGGCGAGTTGTGTTGGCGGGGAGCGGGAAGAGATGGGTAAGCAGAGGACCTCAGCCAGCCAGCTGCTTTCCAGGGTTTCAGACCCTTGGCTCTGCAAGGCCTGTGTCAGAGTTGCCTCCTCTGTGAGCCCAGCCCCAGTGCCCTCGAGGAGTGCCCTGGTCCCAGCTTCCTGGCCCAGTGCGTGTGGTGCCCCAGGTGCAGCTCAGAGCTCTTCCAGAGGGCAAACAAGTGGGAATGTGGTTTGCTTTTGTCTTGCAAGGGGCTGTTTTCTCTCATTTCTGAAAAGGTTGCTTCTGAATTCTAATTGTGTAAATGGAAACTTTTTCTTTTCAGATAATGTGGATGCAAATGATCTTAAGCCATTTTTCGAGACCCACTATTCTCAGATATATTTCATCTTCTATGAAAATTTTATAACACTGGAAAATAGTTTAAAATTAAAAGGTAAGCATTTTTATAATTTTTAAAAAGCATTCAGGTCATTTTAGAAGTTATGTGCCTCATGAATCACAAATTCTGCATTGTTCAGCTTGCTTTCTCATAGGCCTTTAGCAAAGGTGAGCTCGCAGTGGACTGCTTGGCTTGTTTCCCTGGAGCTTTCACTTGTACAGGTGTACACTGAATCACAAATGACTAACGCAAAAATAGGAGACTGCAGAAGGCATAAGTTCAGAGGAAAAATTCACTTAGAGAAAAGTAATCAGTGCACACTATTTAAAAGCTCTAGAGACATTCACGATGGGGCCATGATTTATATGTCTCACTGCCAGGTGGCTCTGGGCCACTGGTGGTATGTGGATGGCTGTCCCATTGGGTGGCATGGAACAGTCCCGTGGGAAGTATAAGCTGCCAGATGGGATAGTCATACGTGTCCCACCAATGGTTCAAGCCTGCTAAACTGTGTTGAAAAGTGGAAAACTGAAATATCGCTCTGCCCAGACCGCCAGTCCTGCTTTGCAGAGGTAGCCACTCTTAAAAGAGCTCCTTTGCTTTCCTTCCCTATGTATTATTAATGTATTCTGCATACATCTGTTCATGCTTGCACCCATATATAAAATATTCTTTGAGAAGCAAACCAGCCATGTCGCAGTGCAGATGCCGCTGGATATTTGGGTGGCAAGCAGGACAGTACAGCCTGCGCAGCCCCACTGATTGCGCTGTCCACCCTGAGGCAGGTTACTTCACCTCTCCCTGGACTGGCTTCCTCCCGTCAGCAGTGAACAGGTTAATAGGACTCTTAGGATTTCAGAACAGTGAATGCTAGCTGCCAGCACCATATTTGTCTTTCGTTTTCATATAGTCTGTTTGGGAAATTATTGTAGTTAGGAAGAATAGACCAAAGTGTTTGCCTCCTTTCTCATGGCACGCAGCCCACATTCTGACAGCAGATTCTCCAGTGGCCTCTAGCTGGGTGCCCCCTAGCTCAGTTCAGTTCTGGAAAGAATCCCTGGGGGTAGCATCAGGTCTTGTGGGTTCGGGGTTATTACCACAAGACTGCCCCTACTTCAGCTGCCTGCACAGGCTCTGGGTTGTCATATGTACTTGTGACCTAAGGGTGATCATGAGGGGTTCCCTTGACCTCCCCCCTTGGTTTAATTAATTTTGTGGTAGCCGACTGTGCATTTTGTAATAAATGCTTACCCATGTATTACAATGAATATTTAAAGGGTACAAAGGAACAGCCAGGTAAAGAGATGCTGGGTGAGGTCTGGAGAGGTGCAGGACGCAGTGCTGCCTTCTGCTGGAGTGGGGGCACGTCACCCTCCAGGCCCTTGGATGTGTTCCTGCTCACAGCTCTGGCAGCCTCAGCCTGCAGGCTTCATTCCACAGGCATGGCTGGTCACATCACTGGTCAACCTTCAGTCCCACTGCTCTTCCAGTAGGTGGGACAGGTGGGAGAGAAATGCAGATTTGCTGATGTCACAGGGGCCAGTGAGTTGCATGGCACCCAGATTCAAGGGGTAGAGACAGACATTGCTCGATGAGAGGAAAGCAGTGAGGATACCATAAAAATACCATAAAAACAGTGAAGTTTCTTGCTTTTAATAGAATCTTCGTTCATCTGGAATACAAGGAAGAAAGTGTGCCCCCGAAAAGAGTAAGATGTGTGCTAACTGCAGCCTGCCAGCCGGTCAGTCAGGCTCGCACCGTGGAGTACTGGCTGTCTTCACTTTGCACCCAGGGCCATTGACTCCTGTCAGTGTCTCCGCCGACCACGCTGGGGCTCCCCGATTCTCCTCCAGACTGCCTCAGTAGCCACGGGAAGAGCCTTCCTCTTCTTCTATACTTACACCCTCCCCTGCCCCAAGTCTCTTTTCAAAAGAGTAACTGGAGCCGTGCTTTAAAAGTGTTAGTCAAATTGCTGCTCCTTGGCTCTAAATCCTTGGTACCTTCTCATTCTCACAGTCCTCACAAGGACTTGCTGGTCTTCCTCCGTTCCACTCTGCTGCTGCAGGCTAGCCCTTCATTCCAGTCACAAGGGCTTCTTCTGCCTGGTTCCTGGTCATGCCGAGTGTGCTCAGCCCCTGGGACTTGGTACCCTATAGTGTGCCTGGAGCTTACCTCCCTTAAGTATCCATATGACTGCTTCCTGACCCCCAGTTTCCGTGTGGCCTACTTCCTTACCTCTTAGGTCTTTGCTCAACTGCTCCCTTACCAGCAAGGCATCCCTGACTTCCCTAGTCAGACTTGCACACCAACTATTTTTGGCTTCCCCATCTGCTTTCACCCTTGGTTTTGCATACTTATTAATTTATGCAATGCTTTCTTGGCTACAGTGGAATCTTCCTCAGGGCAGGGGATTATTGTCTCAGTTGTTCATTCTTGTACCCTGAGGGCCTGGAAGACTCCCTGATATATAGACATTTTTCAGTGTTTTCTCAGTGAATGAATGAAACCTACTTTGTAGCGCTGTGAGGATTCAGTGAGATCAGGGACCTGCAGCATACAGCTCATTGCCTGATTTTATAAAGAAAGTTTCATTGGATGTAGCCATTCACCTGTATATTGCCTATAGCTGCTTCTGCACTGTAATGACGTAGTTGAGTGGTTCTAAGAGAGGCCTGCATGCCTAAAATATTTATTATCTGCCCCATGCAGAAGTTTGTTGATTCCTAAATTAGATGACGTAAACCAATACACATAGCAGAATGCCTAGTAAATAGTAAATAATAACTGCTGCTGGAGGTGTTATAGTTGGTGATGGTGATGATAATGATGACGATGATGATATGCAATTGGCCAAAGGCTGCTTTTTGTAGATACTACTTGTGTGGCTGTTTGTACTACCAACCTAGAACTCTGGTCTCTTTGTGCTGGGCATCCTGCTGCAGTTTGGGGAGGTAAGTAGTAGAGAGTTCAGCTTGCCTGCGGAGGGCTGGCCATGGCTTGTGAGAATGGAAGGTGTTTCCGCACAGCTCTTCTGTGTGTGTACCCAGCTGGCCAGGCCCAGTTGTCCGTATCTTAGCTGTGCCCCACACTGCCTCTAGGTGTTTCTGAGTAAATACATGTATGTGTGAGGCTTAAATGTTATGTCTTTTAGCATAATTTGTAATACCCTAATGTTTAAATGTTATAATTCATTTTTTTTTAATATTCCAGGGAATAATAAATCACAAAGGGAAGAGCTGGACTCTGTTCTCTTTCTTTTTGAAGTAAGTTTTGGTTAATTCTTTTAGACTTCATGATTCTTGGGCAAAATAAGATATTTTAGGTGTTTGAATTCACTTAAAGACAAATGTGACTGAAATTAACATGTCCCCATTTCTGCCCTTCCCTCCCTTCTTTCCTTTTATAAACTTTTCCTTTGTGGGTATGTTGCTGCAAGTTTTGCTGTATAGAAGAGTCTGCACATTTTAATAGTAATAGCTTGCTCAGTTTCTCTCCATAAAGTGTTGTAAATCTGTAGGTCTTACATAAATTTGCTCTGCCTTAACACTGCAGATGTCTTGTCTTTTTCATGTATATAGACCTCCTGAAATCAGAAACTCATTTTTAAGATATCCTTGTGTTTTTCCAATTGCTGGTGAGGCTGTGGCCTTTGTAAGTATCCATATGTGTCTGTGGGTTGATCCCATATTCTCCTTAAAGCAGTGGCTGTGGCTGTTGATCCATTAAGCTTGAAGTCTTTTCTGCATAAATGTGTTAGACAGATGCCAGGTTATGGATACCTGGAGAGCTGCATTCAGAACTGAGTTGCAAATTCGGGAAGTTAATTGCTGGTTGCTGAAGAAGTATTTGTGGTTCGAAGTATATGTGCGCTCAGGTTGGTGAGGGGACAGCCTGCTGGGATCCCAGGATGAGCTGAGCCTGCTCTTGCTGCAGAGCTGGTCGAGGATGTGGGGTGGGGAGGGCAGCTGTCTGGGGCAGTGGTCAGGGGCTGTTCAGCTCACGGACAGAGGAAGCTGTGGAAGCTCCAGACCAGGACTTGGCTCTCGGCCGATGCCCGGTGACCCTGGTGTCCCTATCCCTTCTCTGAGGCTGTACTCCCCCGCCCCCCAACTGAGTGACTGACACTAGTTCACAGCCCGTTTTGTGGTGGCTATTGTGTCTCCTGTGGTTTCTCTTCCATGAATAAAACTTGGGCAAAAGAAGTGTTTTAAAAACAGAAGCTTTAATTAAGTCTGTCACTTAGATATCAATCTCCTGCCCTTCAGGATCACACTGTTCCATGCACTTTAATTATTGCTCTTCTGTGGTGGGGGTGGGTTTGCTAGAGTCTGTAACATGTGCTTGAGGGTAGAGCATGGGGGAAGCCTGTGCTCCTGATACCCCTCCCTGTTTTGAGGACCCCAAGCTGCTACATCTCCCCCACCACCTTCCTTACCTCCAGGCAGCTGCTCCCTGGTGGTTAACCATCCTCTTCTAAAACAGGGAATTCCTATGTGTATTTGTATTCCTAAATAATTCATCGTGTGGTTTTGTTGGGTTTTGAGTGTCGTAGAAATGCTCTTAGATGGTGCATAATGACCTGTGACTTGTCTTTTATCCTCAGCGTTATTTCTGATAGGGGAGTTCTAGTTCACTTATTCCCACTGCTGGATTAAATGAATATATGTGACACCTTTAATTCCTGCATTTTGTTTATACGTGTTTTTGGTTTTCTTGGCAGATAGGTAGACTGGTTGTGAATAATGAGTGGATAAGCTTGCCAGTTCTTCTGTTTTCTCTGTGTTCTCTAGTGACTTGGCTCTATTACATCAGAAAATGGAGCTGATGAAGGCAGTCTTCATGTTTCGGTTCTGAAGGGAGATTTTATTCTTGCATCACCATTAAGAGTAACATTTTCTGCAGATCTCATAGTTGCTCTGTCATGCTTAATAAGTTCGTGTTTCTAGTTTGCTAAGATTTATAAAACTATTGTAGATGGATTTTGATCTTTTCAAGTGTTTTAGTCCATGTTCATTAGGAGAATCTAGTGATTCTTCTTGAGTACTGAGGTGCTACACTGCAGTTCTAGATTTTTGGGCAGGCTGATATTCTGTTGCAGGTTTTGATCTGTGTTCACACCTGAGGTTGGCCTAAGTTTTCTTTCCTCATACTGTTTTTGATGGTCCTGCTGCAAAGATTGTAAGACCTACTGTGAAGTATTTCTTCTTTTTCTTTTATAAAGGTCTTCCGTTGTTTGTGAGGAGTCTTGCTCAAGTCTTCCTTGTATGAAATGATGTACATTTGAAGATGACCCACACGTCCTGTGTGGTACTGCTGATCCCCTCTGGATTACAGTTCCAGCTGCTGTGTCAGTGCTGTGTGACAGTCAGTGTACTGTGTTGTCGGGGGATGGTGGTGAGGAAACAGCCTGTGCAGTTCTCCGCCGTTGTCTTCTCATACACTGGCGCCCTTCTGCTCTTCCTGGCCGTGTTTTCCAGGCCTCTTTCATCTGTCTTCCTCATCGCTTAGGCTTGCTTTTATTTTCTGCTCCCCATCCCTTTGTACTGTATTCTGGGAAATCTCTTTACTCCGTCTTCTGGTTCCATGTCTAACCTGCTGCTTTGCCTGTCTATTGAACTATAAATTTCAGTGATTTTTTCCCCCCATTTTAATAGCCCCTTTGATTTGGTATTCATATGTAGTTTGTTGCTTTTGATAGTCTCTCTTTTTTCTTTTAATCATCATTTCGTTTTATTTTCTTTTTCCCCCCAAATCCATTTTATCTCAAGGAGAAAAATAAACAAGAAAAAAACTAAAAATTTCAAAACACGTCACTTGGGACAACAATGGTACATATGTTGCACCTTGTCATCCCTAAATCATTCACCCGGAGCACAAGACATCTGCATTCAATTGTCTGAACAATATCAGCACAAATCTTTCTCTTCAGTGAACTCAGAGAAATCAATAATATAAGTATCTTAACTATTTTTTATATACATATACATATGTTGTTTCTTTCAGCTTCTCACACTAATGAGACAATATGACGTTTACACGTGTGTTGTTTATTTCACTAATGACTATGGTTTCAGGTTGCATCCATTTACCTATAAAAGTCTCCAGTTTATCCTTTATGGCTGAGTAGTACTCCAATGTATAAAATATCACATCTTTTTTATCTATTCCTCAGTTGATGGGCATTTAGGTTGTTTCCAAGATCTGGCCATTACAAACTGTGCTGCTATAAACATGGGTGCACATATATTGCTGTGGTGTGATGTTTTTGATTCTTTTGGAAAGATACCTAGAAGGGGAATAGCTGGGTCTAATGGGACCTCTAGTCCTAGTTTTTTGAGGCATCTCCACACCGATTTCCACAGTAGTTGTACCAGTCTGCATTCTCACCAACAGTGGAGAAGGATCCCTTTTTCCCCACAGCATCTCCAGCGTTTGTTAATCCTTGATTTCCTGATGGTAGCCATTCTTTCTGGGGTGAGGTGGAATTTCAGTGTTGTTTTAATTTGCATCTCTTGAATGACCAGTGATGTTGAACATTTTTTCCCATATTTATTTGCTATTTGTATTTCTTCATCTGAGAAGTGTGTGTTCATCTTAGATGCCCATTTTTGGATTGAGTCTTTAAATCTAGGAGACTGATTTTTTTGAGTTCTTTATATGTTCTCGATATTAATCCTTTGTCTGAGCTACAGCTGGCAAATATTTTCTCCCACATTGTGGGTTGTCTTTTCACACTGTTGTTGGTTTCTCTTGCCATGCAAAAGCTTTTCAGTAGGGTGAGATCCCATTTGTTGATTATTTGTGGTAGTTCCTGTGAAATTGAAGTTTTGTTTGTAAAGTCTTTGCCTACACCAATGTCTTCAAGAGTTTTACCTACTCTATCTTCCAGCAGATTTAATGTTTCTGTTTTAATATTAAGATCTTTGATCCATTCTGATTTTAGCTTAGTACATGGTGAAAGATATGGCCAAGTTTTAATCTTTGGTGTGTACAGAGCCAGGTTTTCCAGCATCATTTACTAAAGAGGCTATCTTTCTTCTAGTGAATGTGTTTGGCACCTTTGTCAACGATAAGGTGGCTTAATGTGTCTAGAGTTGTTTCTGTACCTTTTAATCTGTTCCATTGATCTTCAGGTCTGTTTTTTTGCCACAGTAGCTTTATAGTATAATTTTACGTCAGGGATTTTGATGCCCCGTGTCTTATCTTTGTTGCCCAGGATTGCCTTTGTTATTCTAGGTCTCTTCTGGTTCCAGATGAATTTTAGGATTGTTTTCTCTAATTCTGTGAGATATACTATTGGAATTTTGATTGGGATTGCATTGAATTTGTACAACAGTTTTAGAAGTATGCCCCTTTGCATTATATTGGTTCTTTCTACCCAAGAGCATGGGATATCTTTCCATTTTCTAACATCCTCTTCAATCTCCTTTTTCAGAGTACTGTAGTTTTCAATGTAGAGGTCTTTTACATCCTTTGTTAGATTGATTCCTAAGTGTTTAATTTTTTTGGATGCTATTGTAAAAGGTATCGTTTCCCTGATTCTCTCTTGGTGAGTTTATTATTCATGTACAGGAAGGCTATTGACCTTTGAGTGTTGACTTTGTAACCAGCTATATTACTGAATTTGCTTATTAAATCTGGTAGTCTTTTGGTGGAGTTTTTGGGGTCTTCTATGTAGAGTATTATGTCATCTGCATATGACAATAGTTTAACTTCTTCCTTTCCTATCTTTATTCCTTTTATTTCTTTCTCTTGTCTAATTGCTGCAGCTGAAGTTTCCAGGACTTTGTTGAATAAGAGTGGAGACTGGACATTCTTGTCTTGCTCCTGATTTTAGAGAGAAAAGCTTTCAGTTTTTGTCCATTTAGTATGATGTTGGCTGTTGGTTTGTCATTGGTTATGTCAATCTGATGGCTTTTATCAGATTGAGATAAACACCATCTATTCCAATTTTCTGTAGGGTTTTTTTTTTTTAATCATGAATGGGTGCTAGACTTTGTCAAATCTTTTTCTGCATGTATTGAGATGATCACATGATTTTTGTTCTTGGCTCTGTTAATATGGCATATGTACATTTACGGGTTTACATATGTTGAACCATCCCTTCATCCTAGGGATGAATCCCACTTGATCATGGTGTCTTGGTTACTTTTCTCTCGTTGAGACGAAATACCTGATGCCCAAAATTAAGGAAGGAAAGGTTTATTTCTTACAGTTTTTGGAGGTTTTAGTCCATACTCAGTTGGCTCCACGGCAGGGTGATGTGACTGAGGGGCAGCCGTTCGTGGTGGCCACAAACAGAAAGAGCAAACAGGGCAAAAGAGAAAGAGAAACACACCTTGTTCCCTCCCTTATATAGTATGCTAGCTCCAGCCCTGGGCAGGTGCAACACTCATACCACCAATCCCAGCACTAGACAACAAACCAATCACAAATGCTAGATCAGCCTCCTCCATGACTGCATGAGGCTTGGCGGGGGGCACCTAGACACAAACCATAACACATGCCATACACTCTTCTTGATGATTTGCTGCAGTCTGTTTGCTAGTATCTTCTTGAGGATTTTTGCATTAATGTTTATTAGGGACAGTGGCCTGTAATTCTCTTTCTTAGTTGGTTCCTTCTCTGGCTTTGGTATCAGGGTAATGCTTCCTTCCAGGAATGAATTTGTAAGTATTGCTTCCCTTTCAATTTCATTAAAGAGTTTGAGAAGTAGTGGTGTTAGGTCTTCTCTAAATTTCTTGTAGAAT
>RJWM01011184.1:43334-62023 GCA_004363535.1 Dasyprocta punctata | reverse complement strand
AGGAAGGCACAGGTCTTATGGGGTTTTTTGGTTGTTTTTTTGTTTGTTTGTTTGTTTTTTGTTTTTTGTTTTTTGAGAGAGGGTCTCACTACATAGTTCAGGCTGGCTTTGAACTCACTATGTAGCCCAGCTGGCCTCAAACTCATGGCAATCATCCTGTCTCAGTCTCCCAAATGCTAGGATTATAGATATGCACCTTAGGCTCAAATTTATGATCCTTCTGCCTCACCCTTCCAGAGTGCTGGGATTATAGGCTTGTACCACCACACCTGGCTTATTGCAGAGCATTTTCAATGAACAAAAATAGCATTTATTGAGTGCTTCCTAGGTGCCATCCACATATATTACTCAATACTTAGAACAACCCTTTGAGCTGGTGCTATTATCATCTCCTCTTTGAATAGGAGACCACTAAGGAATAGAAAGTCTTGCCCAAGCTCACACAGCTCATAACTGGCCAAGCTGAGGTTTGCATCCAGGCAGCATAGCCTAAGTGTGTGATTTTCCTTAACACTTCTCCTATAAGAAGACACTACCTAGTTGCCTGCCCCTTGAGCCCAGGTGGACCTTGTGATCCATTCAGTGAGCCAAATGCAGCAGGAGTGAGGATTTAGGTTTCTCCTTAGCTGCTAGGTGGTGAGAGACTAGAGACGAGGGTGGATAGTGGTTGGGGGGCAATCCTGGCTAGGGAAGAGGGGTGGCATTTCATACTGTTGGATATGAAGGGAAGCCCTGGAGTCTCACAGAGGGCAGCACCAAGGCAATGATGTTTCCAGAAGGGGAACCTGGCGTCTGGGGCCTCAAAGTGACACTGCTGGATTAAGGCCATGGTATTGGTGTGTGAGGCAATAGTTTCAACTTGGTTATTACTGTTTCCTAAGGAGAAAACTTGAAGTTCATTAATGAATCGAAATTAAAATTAGTGAATAAGATTTTGCTGGGGAGAGTTTTGACTCCCAAGAGTATATGAAGAACATGTGGTATAAAGAACAAGGGCCTGGGACAGGCCAGGAGCAGGGTCATGGGGAAGATCTGAGTGACAGTGATGGTACATAGATTCAACTCTACTGATCTGGACAGGGTTTGTCTTTCAGTGGGTGCTCACCCACTATACCTGCTTCTAGACTCAGCAAGAGTCACCTCCTGAATGTAGGCTTTTCCAGTCTTCACTCTGGGCAGAACTGACTGTGCCATCATCTCCAAAAAGTAATGTAAGGCAAAAGGAACTCCAGTAGGGCTAGTAGTCCAGACAAGAGTGGCTCCTCCTCTGCCCCAGGAACAGATCTTGCTGTGTGCATCTGACAGCTTCTGTGACTTTCCTTCCCAGCAGCCCTCACAACTGGACATACTCACCTAAGATTTCATTAGCACTGGTCTCCCTGACTAAACTGAAAACTTCAAGGACCCTGTCTGTCTTGTTTACCTAAGCGCCAAGGACCCTACCTAAAAGTTCAAAAAGCAATTATTTGTCTTAGGAACAAACACATTTTGGTCAGAGAATTTGATTTATGTTTTTACCACCATTTTTTCCTGACCATTCTGACAAACTCCTTGGATATATTTCCAAAGAATACATGATGATGTTACTTATATCTTTCCCTTACTACATCTGTATAGCCTGCATTAAAAATCAGCACTGTGTGGTGGAAATGTAAAACACTGTCACTACTGTAGGAAACAATACCATATGGTACCTCATCAAAAAGAATTACCACATAATCCAGCAATTTTACTTCTGGATATCAAAAGCAGAGTCTCTAACAGATATTTGCATACTCATGTTCTTGGCAACATTGTTCCCAATAGCCAAAATGTTGAAATAATGTGTCTGTCCACCCATGGATGAATGGATAAACAAAATGTGTAAACATGTAATGGAATGTTACTCAGCTTTAAAAAGAAAGGAAATCCTACATAATATGCTACAACACAGATTAACTCCTAACACATTATGCAGAAGAAATAAATCAATCACAAAAGCTAATAAAAACTGTATAATTACACTTGTATGAGGTACCTAAGATATTCAAAAGCATAGAGATAAAAAGTAGAATAATGAGTGCAAAACACTGTTTAAAGGCTGTGGAGTTTAAATTTGGGAAGATGAAAAATTTTTGGAAATAGCTGGTGACAATGATTGTACAACAATATGGAGGCACAGAGCCGGGCGTGGTGGCGCACGCCTTTAATCCCAGCACTCGGGAGGCTGAGGTAGGAGGAGCATTGTGAGTTCGAGGTCAGCTTGGGCTACAACGCGAGTGCAAGGCCAGCCTGAGCTACACAGTGCGACCCTGCCTCAAAAAACCAGGGCCAGGAGTTTGGCTCAGTGGCTTAAGTGCCTGTCTGACAGGTGCGAGGTTGTGAGTTCAATCCCTGGTGCCGCAAAAAAATATATATGGGGGGGGAGGCACATTATGCCACTAAATGTACACTTTAAAATGATTAAAATTGTGGATTTTGTGTTATGTATATTTCACCAAGTTTTCATTTTATTTTCAGCACTATTTGAGGTATGACTGGCAAAACTATATAAATTTACAGTACACAATTTTTAAAAATTAAAATTTATTTTTTAAATGTCAGCTCTGCAGTGGGGCCTCTGGAAGTTCTTCTAACCAGGGCACACAACTGAATCAGGCAGCTGGTCGCTTAAACGAGGTTTTTGTGTTTCAACTGATCCCCGAGATTATTAGGAAGCTGATAGATTTTTAATCTTTTCTCCTCCCAGTCTGAAAAGGTCATCACGGGGTTATCTGTTCTTAGGGGAATTCCTCCCTATCAATTACTTCTAAGCAACAATCAACAAGAAAGTTCCTCTTAAAGAAATAAGATGGGAGCCGGGCGTGGTGGCGCACGCCTTTAATCCCAGCACTCGGGAGGCTGAGGTAGGCGGAGCGTTGTGAGTTCGAGGCCGGCTTGGGCTACAACGCAAGGCCGGCCTGAGCTAACATAGTGCGACCCTGCCTCAAAAAACCAGGGCCGGGAGTTTGGCTCAGTGGCTTAAGCGCCTGCCCTGGCAGGCGCAAGGCTATGAGTTCAATCCCCGGTGCCGCAAAAAAAAAAAAAAAAAAAGAAAGAAATAAGATGGAACTGAGACACTGGAAAGAATGCGTACTCTCAGGTACACCCACCAGGAAGGCTCTAAAGCACTGAGCCATCTCCTGGTGTCTCCAGGGTAGGTGACAAAGCCCACTGAAACCACAAGTGGGACAGCCCCTTTGCCCACATGCTCAGAATGCTGAGCATCACAGATTTTGTCTGTGGACACATCGGGGCATGAAGCCCGGCACCTCACTATTGTTCCCTTTCTTTTTTCACCCAAGTCACAGCTGAATTTCCAGGAAAGCCAGGGAAGGAGGTGTGGCCCCTCTTTGCTCTTGTGACTGAGATCCTGATAGCTCCCTGTTAGAGCCTCAGGGCTTAGCACATTTGTTGGAAGAGACACCTCCTTCCCCTGCTGCTTCCCCAGAGTCAAGGTTTTCCCAGTGGGAGAGGCTTAACCAGGCACCTGGTGATGGGCTGAGGAGATGCTGTGACTGGGGCACAAGAAATTCAGTTTGCTCCTCAAAGATGCCTTGAGGAAGCCCTGCTGTGATGGGGCTGCTTCATGTACGAGTCTGCTCCAAGCCAAGGTTTCTGGGAATGTGGCAGGACTTCACCTGCCATTTCTAAAAGTTAGCTCCTGTCCCAAAGGCTTTCAGTTTTACAGCAGATGTGGCACCAGGTGGGGTTATAGGCCAGTCTTCTTTAGCTGGTCATACAGTAAAATTTTATTACCACAAAATTCCTCTGTAGAATTGCCTATGAAAACCCCTGAGGAGCCAGGAGTGGTGGCGCACGCCTTTAATCCCAGCACTCGGGAGGTTGAAGTAGGAGGAGCTCTGTGAGTTTGAGGCCTGTTTGGGCTACAACTCGAGCGCAAGGCCAGCCTGAGCTACATAGTGCGACCCTGCCTCAAAAACTAGGGCTGGGAGTTTGGCTCAGTGGCTTAAGCGCCTGTCTGGCAGGTGTGAGGCTGAGTTTGATCCCCAATGCCGAAAAAAAAAAAAAAAAGAAAAAGAAAGAAAACCCCTGAGGAAACCTGAACTACCAGAAATCTGATGAGCTCCTCTTGACCTGAGACAGAGGTAAATCAGGTTGCTGAGTGGAAAAGAGGAAAGTTACCGAACTATAATCCACCGCCTACTTCTCTCCCTCTGTTTAGCAAGTGTCAGAGCCCAGAGAATTTAGTGCCTTTTAAAATCCAAAGGCCTCCTGGATAAATTAATTTCTTAATCCCTTAACAGTCACACAAGAGGACGGTCTGACAGCTGGGTTTTCTGAGAGGATGTGAACGAATACATGTCAGGGGCTTTACATACATTATCTTGTTTAATCTGGACAATAACCCTGTTGGTGTGGATTACTGTCCCCATTTTATAAATGTGCAAACAGAGGCTCAGAAAGGATTTGTTACCTGCCTGGAGGTCATATTCCTTCCTGACATCCCAGAAGAACAGTGGGTACTGAGAGGAGAATGAGGCAACAGAAAGGGCAGCAGTCTGCCTGACCACAACTGATGTGCTGAAATGCACAGGGCCTTAGTTTCCCCAATATGTGCCAAGGGAGAGTTGATCAAGGGATCCTGTACTACCTTCTGTTCTCACCCTACTCTTTGCCTGGTCAGAGCAACCAACTGTATCCTTTCCCAGCTGCTTTGATCTGATTGTTTGTATCCTCACAAAATGTGTATGTTAAAATCCTAACCCCTATGTGTTACAGACAGCTCAGTTAGGCAGAAATATTATAAGCAGTCAGATAGGGCTGAGCCCTCAAGAGAATCAGGGCAAAGACGAAAATTATAGTACATTACATTACAACTGTGGCCAGAGCCACATCTGTTGCAGGCCAGGCCTCAAGATAAAGATGGAATGGCCAGGCCTGAGATGAGTGGTAACACATGGTCTAATGAAGTCTAGATAGAATCAGTTACCTCAATGGGTAACCAAGATCCTTGGGCCCTTCATCTCCTAAAAAGTTCTTTGTTCTTACCATGTGCACTTGCTATGTGACTTACTTCCCCACTGGATCAATATTTCCTAAGTTGCTATACTTACAATCTTATTGGTTGATCATCGCTTTAACCCATGTTGTACCCACATGGCTGTGCTCAATAAAACTTCCCCTGAGGTGTGGGGTCCTCAGCAACCCACTTAGGAACCCCTTCTGCTTCTCAGGAGCTGTGTCTCTCCACCTTAATAAATATTTCCTACTCTTAACCTCTGTTGTTCCTTAGAATTCATTCTTTGATTTTTGGGGGGAAGATGAACTCTGAGATTCAGATATCTAGCAGGTTGGGAGTTAAAATATTTCCTGATATCATTCCTATCACATAACGATATGGTATCAGGAGGCCTTTAGTAGGTAACTAAGTCATGAAGGTAGAGCCCTGTCATGAAGAACTGTACCCTCATAAAAGAGACCTCAGAAAACTCCTTCCTGCCGTTCATAGTCTAAGGTTCGAGTGAGAAGGTGGCTGTCACCAGACACAGACTCTACCAGTAACTTGATCTTGAACTTCCAGCCTCCAAAAATGTAAGAAGTAAATTCCTGTTGTTTCCTAGCCAGTGATACTTCCTTAAGGAGGCCCAAACTGACTAAGATACAGGCCTGTCTGTGGCATTTCCTCAGTCCTGGAAAGGACAGCACCCCATGACGCCTCCACTCCCTGAGCCCCAAAGTATCAACACTCCTTTGAGGTCTCTCTGATGAATTAAATTTCTGTTGCACTAGAAAGCTGGTGGCCCCCTGACGACTGGAATTCTCCTGTCAGTCACAGAACAGCCAACCAGAGGAGCCCCCTGCACACTCCTTTGTTAGCAAAAGACAGCTGTCATTATGGCTGGTCTCTGTGAAGGTAAACATGAGTCACCTGCAGCCTGGCTCCAGTCAGCAGCCTCTCTACCTCTTCCTGCCAGCTTTCCACAGGAACATGAGCAACTCCAGAAGTGGAGTCCTGCTTATCTGACTGTAAGGTGGGAAGTCACACTGCCAGAAAGGGCTGTGGCTGACAGAACCAGACAAGGTAGCTCTGAAGAGCAGCCTGGGGGTAGGGATGAGGCCTGCAGTCCTACCTCCAAAGGCTGGTCTCATGGTGAAGTCATGGTCTTCCACCCGGAGAAGTTGCTGAGGTTTTCCTGCTCGGATTTTGGTCACATCAAGATTCTTGTTATACGAGTGACTGCAAAGACAAACCAGAAAGACTTTTCCAGTGGTCTGCCAAGGCACTGAGTGAGATGATTTGGGGAGCTGTCTCAACCCTGTCAGTCCCTCTCAGCCAGGGAGAAGGAGAATTGAAGGACCCCCAAAGTCATTCCACACCCTTATAGTATTATAGGCAGCCAAGTAAATAGTAATTAAAATACAGTCAGAGGGTTGGAGATATAGCTCAGAAGCACAAGCCCCTGCCTGGCAAGCAAGAGGTCATGAGTTCGATCCCTGGTACCAAAAAAACAAACAAACAAAAAAAAAAAAACGAATATACAGTCAGAGAGGAGCCGGGCCCTCAGGAAAGTCAGCACAAAAAAATAAAGACAGCAGAATTTCAGGTGGAAGCGTATCTGAAGGCCAGTCCTCAAGATAAAGATGCAATGGCCAGGCCTACATGCTTCCCTAAGGGACAAACAGTAACTTAAGATTATATTGTCATTGAGCTAAGCGTGGTGGTGCATACCTTTAATCCCAACACTTGGGAGGCTGATGCAAGAGGATCGTTGTGAGTTCCAGATGGGCCTGAGCTACAAAGTGGAGTTCAAGGCCAGCCTGAACTGCATAGTGAGACCCTGTCTCAAAAAATAGGGCTGGGGATTTAGCTTAGTGGTGTAAGTACCTGCCTGGCAGACGCAAGGTTGTGAGTTCGATCCCCAGTAACAAAAAAAAAAAAAAAAAGAAAAAAGAAAAGAAAAGATTATACTGTCATTACCACCACCTGGTCTGGTAAATCCAGGTAGGCATCAGAGGGCCGGGGATATAACTCAGTGGTACAGTGCCTGCCTGGCAAGTATGAGGTCCTAAGTTTGATTCCTGGTACCTACAAAACAAAACAAAACAAAGCAAACCACCAGACATCAGGCATCCAGGTGGCTAACTAGAACATCTGGACCCATCTCTTCCCAAAAATGTCTTTGTTCTTTCCTATGCTGTGTGACTCATTTCCCTGTTGAGTGAATACTAGCTAAGTAGTTATGCTTGTAATTCTATAGGTTGATTGTAGTTTGACCCACATTGTACCCACTTTGCTGTATAAATTATCCCTGACAAAGGGTCTCAGTGGCCACCCCATTCAGAATGCTTCCTGGAAATCCAGGAGCTATTCTTCTTCTCCTTATTTCGAATAAAACTCTTCAAACTTCTTCCTTTGGTTTGCAACATCACTGCTTGATGTTGTGAGATCACAAAATTAGTACATTCGACATCTAACAGATTGGGAGTTATATTAACAGGACCAGATAGATCCTTCCAGAACCTTCCTAAAGTAGACTCCACTACCACCTCCAATAGCATTCTACTTGATTGTCTTGCCAAAGTTACAATTGGATGAAAATGGTTAGGTTGAGTGACAGAGGGGTTCTTTCTTCCTTTTTATTTTTGTATCCAAAAATTTCTTGTGTTGTTGGAGTGGAATAGAAGAAATAAAAAGTAAGTATAAAAGAGACAAGAAAATCAAAAGTTTTTAAGATGTACATTTAAGAAAAACTACAGCTTTTAAGACAGTTTTTTCCTGCTTCTGGAGGTCATCCTAGCTTGTGACCTTACCAACCCTTCCTATCCCCTCCCTTCTGTCCCTTGGGCACTGGACCTGCCTTTTACACCTATAAATTGTGCCTGCATATAGGAAGCCCTTCTGGACCTTGTCACAGTCGAGATGTCTACATTTGTAATCCCAGGGAAAAGTTATTGAAATTCCAATAAGTAATTCCAGTCTACCACTTCCAGTGCAACTTGCAGCAAGAATAAAGACACTGGGCCAGGGATTTAGCTCAGTGGCATAAGCGCCTGCCTGGAAGGCTCAAGGTTGTGAGTTTGATTCCCGGTACCAAAAAACAAACAAAACAAAACAAACAAACAAACAAAAAGAATAAAAACACTAAGGTATAGTTGTAGCTGTGGGGAGCCAAGGGGTTCTTAAATCCAGCTAGAACGATGGCTAACCGGAACTAAGGCCTTGACCCAGGGCTAAACCCAGGTTTTTATTCATTCATGAAGAAGAGAGTGAGGGCTGGGAGTTTGGCTCAGCAGCTTATGCGCCTGTCAGGCAGGTGTGAGGTTGTAAGCTCAATCCCCAGTGCCACAAAAAAAAAAAAGAAGAAGAAGAAGAGAGTGGTTCAGAGATAAGCAACTGTGAGAAAGGGAGGAGGTACCTGAGTGCTGTGAGCTGGGCTAGGTAAGAGGTCTAAAATCACCTCTGCAATATGCAGAGACAGAGAGAGAGAAAAAGAGTAATTTGCATATCACAGATTGGAACAGTATCTAGTGTTTTGTTTTGTTTTGTTTCCTTTGCGGCACCAGGGAGCGAACTCACACCCTCGCACCTGCCAGGGCAGGCGCTTAAGCCAGTGAGCCGGACTCCCGGCCCTAGTTTTTTGAGGCAGGGTCGCACTGTGTAGCTCAGGCCGGTCTTGCGCTCGTGTTGTAGCCCAAGCGGCCTCGAACTCACAATGCTTCTCCTACCTCAGCCTCCCAAGTGCTGGGATTAAAGGCGTGCGCCACCACACCCGGCTAGTATCTAGTGTTTCGGTTGAGTTTTTTTGTTTTGTTTTATTTTTTGATTTTTTGAGACAGGGTCTCATTACGCAGTTCAGACTGGTTATGCAGTTCAGGCTGGTCTTGAGCTCACTTTGTAGCCCAGGCTGGTCTCAAACTTGTAACCATCCCACTTGCTGGAATTACAGGCATGCGCCACCATGCCCAGCAGTATCTAGTGTTTTGGAGTCAGTGCTTTAGTTTTGATGTGTAATCATCACACCCTGAGATGTCATGGCTTCTTTCTTGAAACTCAACCTCAGCCAACAGTATGGCATCACTTGGCCTACCTCACACATACTACTTGGGATCTGTAGACAGGGCATCACTGACCTGTCGAATTGCTTTAAAGACTGTACATCAGCACTTCAGTTGGACCCATTTGCATTGCTTAAAGCCAATTGAGGGAATAAAGAAACATCTCAGCCAGCTCTGTACCTATCAATACATGGAAGTAGGGCCAAATGCTCTCTTTTTAAGGAGAGCAGTCCAGGTGGTCCTCACACCTGCAGATTGCTCTTCCTCCTCTGCAGGAAGCAGCTGCATCGGCAGCAGTGTGTCTCAACTTCAAACATGGGTAGGCGGCTGACACTGTAACCTGACATGAGAATGCATATCCTAGATCAGTGGTGGCAAACCTACAGCACGTGTGTTATTTGTTTTTCTTTTAAGATAAAAGATGTTAATGTATGAGTTGCTTTTTCTAAACTAAAATTTTAGCATTCAGGTTTAATTGTGGTGTTGGTATTTTGTGATAAATGAGTTTTGGGTCACAGTTTGGGCACTCATTTCTAAAAGGTTCAACATCACTGTCTGAGACTACCTACCTTGAGAACACCGGTTAAATCTGCTCTGCCCCAACTTGTAATATGTTCTCTTTTTCTTAGCACCTGTACTCCATTCTCTGAGTGTGTCCTGTATCTCTATTTCTAATAAATCTCAGGTCTCTGGTGCATCCTAAAAGTTCCTTTTCCATAACCACAAACGTGCAAACTTTTTTTTTTTTTTTTTGGTACCAGGGATCAGACTCACAACCTTGTACCTGCCCGGTGGGTGCTTACACCACTGAACTAAATCCCCAGCCCTATTTTTTGAGACAGGGTCTTACTATGCAGTTCAGGCTGTCCTTGAACTCACTTTGTAGCCCAGGCTGGTCTCTAACTCACAAGGATCCTCCTGCTTCAGCCTCCTGAGTGCTGGAATTAAATGTGTGCATCACCACACCCAGCTCTGCAAATTTATTTTAAAAGCGTGGGGACCTCACAGACTCAACCCAGTGACATTGTTACTGGTTTTGTGATAAATATTCTCTGAGACAAATATAGACACAGGGTTTTGTTTGTTTGTTTGTTTGTTTTTGGTACAGGGATCAAACTCACAACCTCACACCTGCCAGGTGGGTGCTTATGCCACTGAGCTAAATCCCCAGCCCTAGCCACAGTTTTAAGATGCTGGTTTTTTTCTTAACCAGATTCAATACTTCTTCCAGGAGCCCAAGTGGCAGGTCTATACATTACCCCTGTAGAAAGCCTCCACCCCCAGAACAGAGAACCCACAGCCAGCAGGGATCAAGGCTGAGTTGGGGACTGAACTGGTCTGGACACCCAGTGAGATGGTGGCAGCCAGGTGGCAGCCAAAACTGGAGGCCAGGACTGCAGACTCTGGTCAAATACCTTTCCTTTACATTAGGTGACAAAGGACTGATTCTCTCTTCACTCTCTTTCGTACTCTTTCCAGATTATTGTCCACTAAATCTGTACACAATCCTAAAGCAAATCTAGAGTATCCTAATTATTCTCTATTGACAAGGGTCTAACTAAACAAGGAAAAAAGAAAAGCAAACAGAAAGGAGAAGCACTGAGTTAGCAATAAAGCTTTTTGCAATTGTAGAACTTCCTTCCCAGAGCCGGAGATGGAGCTGACGTGCAGTCCCCTTGCATGTGTGCTTGCCGGCAGCCTGGTCCCCTGAGGAACTTCCTCACCCACCGGCGTCTTCCCTCACCTTCGCTTCCAGGGGTCAGTACGACTAGGCCTGATTCCCTGGACAGACATGGTGTAAGAAACCATGACCAGACACTCAGCAAAGATGCCAGGAAGGCGGATGAAGGGCTCAGCCAAGGGCTTAGCAGATCATAGACATTAAATTGTGAGTGCAGCCGGCTCACTGCCGCTCTACCTCATGAGAAGCAAATCCCTCCTGTCAACAGTTTCCACATTTATTTAGGGGAGGATTAGGGAACCGGAAGTCCCAGAATGCCTCCATATCAACAAGAGAGAGAAGATTTAAATCCTGCTGCCATTGAAGGCTCAGAACTTTTTTTTTATTTTTTTTTAAGGAACCAGTTGTTTGATCACTGAAGCTGCTAAGATCCTGAGCCTTGGGCTATTTGCGTCACCAGCTGCACTCTATTCATCCTTTCACAGGGCTGCCTGGACAGCCTCCACACTCAGCTAGGTCTCTTGAGCCCTACCCCTACAACAAGGCAGCCAGGGCAGTCCCCTCCAGGGGGCTTCAGACCTGGCCCTTGGCAGGGTGATGCTGATGTCAGTAACAGAAGAGACTGTGTTCACTGTGCCTTTGGAGGCAAGGCTAGAGTCACAGTGCGGTTTATTCAGCAAGAGCAGTGATCACAGCCCTCTCTGCTGCTGTGGCCACCCTTAGGTACGCCTCACCCCAAGCCTGCTCCCCCTCTTCAGCTGGAGAAGCTCAAGTTCAGAAATAGGAAATAAGCCACACGACCAGAGAGTGGCAGAACCAGGCCCAAAGCTAGTGTCCTTAACCCCTTACCTCCTTTTCCTTTCTAGGACCTTCTGTAATGGGCAGCAGAGCAAAGCTGCTCCTCGGTGGAGCATGAGAGAATCACGGTGCAAACCAAGAAGAGGGCTGAGGCCAGGTATACCAGAGAGGCAGCAGATGGACAAGGGAAACATGGGTCCCTCCAGGCTGACTCTGAGACTGGAGGGGCCAAATTCTCACAGGCAGCTGGGCATTTGGTTTATTTTTCAGATCTTAAAGGGAGAAAGGCCTCCACAGAAAAGAAAGTTCTCATAAGGTAGGAGGCCAAATGGGAAGCAGAGTGGGAAGAGTTGGGGCAAAACACAGAGGCTGAGAAGCAGGAAAACCAGAAGAAAACTGCTGAGAGAAAGCAGATTTGCTTGGAAGCCATTAAATAGACACAGACACAAAAGATCAAGAAATGCAATCAAGAAACGCAAAGCAGTTTTTGAAAAAGCAACTTCTGGGTAGTTTTTTTGTTGTTGTTTTTTGTTTGCTTTTTTGTTTTGTTTTGTTTTGAGACAGCATCTCGCCATGAAATTCAGCATAGCTTTGGACTCACTGTGTCACCCAGGCTGGCTGCCTCAGCCTCCTTAGTGCTGGGATTACAGGTGTGTGCCACCACGCCCAGCTTGGACAGGATAATTTTGTGTGCGTACGTGTGCCTGGACAGTGCAGGGAAGGCTGAGAGGATAGAAGAGGTCCTGACAGCGTGTGGAATGTGACCACAGGTTATATGTGGTAGGTTGTGATTACACATGAATGGCTGAGGGTGTGACCATGTGTGAGGAACTATGTGTCATATATGTATGAGTGGGTGGCATGTGATGTGAGTGATGTGAGTGTATGTATGTTTTTGTGTGTGAATAGGACTTGTAGGAAGTATTCTAAGACAATCAGCAAAAAGAGTTATGCCATTTTATGCCTATGTATTAGTATAGTTTTTAACTCTGTGCATAGATTAGCTAATGAAAGCAGTTTTGAAAACTGGTATAATGCCTAGTTGGAATTTTTCCCACAGCCACGGTTCCTAGCCTCCCTCCCCTCCCCACATAAGTTCAAGAATGATCTTATTTTGAACTATATGTTTACTTTTTTCCACTTTAACACCTCATGGGATGACTTTCAAGAAATTCTCCTCACCCTGAGAGTCAGATTCAAGTTGTCCCAATGTCCCCACATGAGCATCTAGAAATGAGACTCTGCGTCTTCTGAAAGGTAACAGATGCTATGATGGCCCAGATTGCAGAGAGTGGTCCATAAGGGCTCTCAGGAGCTCATGTGAACCCCAGCACCCACTCGAGGAAGAGATATGTTCAGACAATCCTTTCCTCCCGGCTGAGTAAATCAAGAACCTATGTTCCTGTCCTGTAGAGCCACCAGCAAGCCCTGTGATTTATTCAGGGAATGAGCCAGTGTTTATGCATCTGTAAAATGACCCTGTTTGGGCAGTTTTTCACCATATGCTCCCTGGGATATGAGTCCAACAAGATAATTGTTGCCCCTGTTTTTGAGAAATACTGAGCAATTTGTCCCCTTCTTCAAGGTTTACCTCGCCTAGTTGTAGAACAAAGGTGCTAGACGTTCTACTAGAACTTCTAGAAAAGCCATCCATTTAAAATGACCTAAACCAATGTTTTCCAGTCTCCTTTAACTGTAGAACCCCCTTGTCACACATCCTTTTCTCACATTTCCCAAAATTAGGGCTCAGAAGAGTTGTGGATCAGATGCCTCTTTGATCCCTCCCACTATGAGCCTATGATTCTGGCCACATCACCAGGATAAGTCCTCCGGTGCAGTGCCTCTTTCCAGCATTCTGGGGGATTTTGATCTGTTTGGTTTCTAGAGTATGACTCAACCTTACAATATTTACATCTCTACTGGGGTTCCAGAAGTAGAGATTTTTATTCTTATTTATATTTATGGGTATTTTTTCTAAAAATGAGCCATAAAGATTTTGTGTGTGTGTGTGTGTGTGTGGCACCTGGGATTGAACTCACAACCTCACACCTGCCAGACAGGCACTTAAGCCACTGAGCCAAACTCCCGGTGAGCCATAAAGATTTAATGTGCACTTTTATAGTACATGTATATAATTAGTAAGTAAATATAGATATATTAGAGTACCAGTTTCAAAAGAGTGTTACTGGTAACAGAACATGACCACAGACCTAGAGAATGTGCGTTAAGATACTAACTTCAAGTCGGGCGTGGTGGCACACGCCTTTAATCCCAGCACTCAGGAGGCTGAGGTAGGTGGAGCGTTGTGAGTTCAAGGCCGGCTTGGGCTACAATGGGAGCGCAAGGCCAGCCTGAGCTACATAGTGCGACCCTGCCTCAAAAACTAGGGCTGGGAGTTTGGCTCAGTGGCTTAAGTGCCTGTCTGGCAGGCGTGAGGCTGTGAGTTCAATCCCCTGTGGGGGGTGGGGGGAGATACTAACTTCAGAACTGGGATGTAGTTCAGTGGTAGACTACTTGCCTAGAGCCCTTGCATACAGGAGGCCTCATAATGTTTATATCTTAGCTGCTTCTTCTTTCTTTTCTGCCTAACAGTCCTTATGTCTGCCTCAGTTTGGGAGTATCATGTTCTGTACATCAGTTTAAAACAAACTTACTAAGGAGCTAAGACCTGTAGAGTAGTGATTTTGTATGTAAATTCTTTCTCTAACCAGTATTTCTTGAAAATGTCTCCATTACATCTATTTAATGCCATTGATTGTTGTCTACACAACATTTCTGATAATCTGGCAAATTTCAAGTACTTTTTTATAAATTCAGAACAATAAAATAAAACCCCAAATTAATACAAATTATGCCTTATAAAATACTTTAGAGAAAGCTATTCCTGGCTATAGTTTTTTTCTCTTTTTTTGTGGTGTTGGGGGTTGAACCTAGGGCCTCGCACATGTTAGGCAAGCAGTCTGCCACTGAGCTGCACCCCCAGCCTTACATTTTTTCTTAATAGTTCAAACTAAATTCCTATATACAAGTCCCCCGAAGTACCTGGAATGTAATTATTCAGCCAGCCTTTAGTGGTCCTTTCCAGTATGCAATTCTGAGAAATGAAGTAACAGATTCTAACCCACTAGTCTTCAACTATCTGCCTTACCTCAAAATCCTAGCAAAATTCTTTGGCTATACATGCCTTATCTAGCTTCTCTCTAGGTGCTTATTACATAGCGTATTTGTGCTCTGGTGAGGTAGGGGTCCCTCTACCTCTAGATAGAAAAAAAGATTCTAATAGGACATTTAAGTTTGTACCCCAGCCCTCTTTGGGACTGTCCCGCTGTGCTGCAGCTGCTGCTACTGCAAAACTGGGCTTCTCCTCTCCCACCACAACCTTACCTTGGCTTGGACGTTTCCAGGTGCCCTGTCCATCTCTTCTTCCTGGGTTTTCGGCTCTCCACAAGAACCATCAGGCAAAACAAAAACAGAATGAGTCTTGTAAAATAAGGCATTTTGTGGGTGTCTATGATGCAACAGGCTGCTTTCCAGTAACCTCCTGAGGGGCAAATCCCCCGTGGCTTGACCATTGATTCAGCCTCTGGTGGGTGCTGCTCAGAGGACCAGTGAGGGGATGGTTGGCAAGGTTGATTTTCCGGAGTTACTATCTGATACTGATGAATTTCCCACTCCACGCCCCACCCACCAGGCCATGACACAAGCACTAGTTTTGCCCTCCCTGCTGCTCAGAGATTGGCCATTAGTCAAGAAGTTTGCCCTCCTGGGAAACTGCTTCCACTGAACCCTAGAATGGCTTTGGCTAAAACTGTTATATAAAAAAAAAAAAAAATTAAATCTCTTGAACATGCCAGCTCTTTTGCTGGGATCACTAATCCATCTCTCTGCATAAAACCAGCCTGTCACATCCAGCAGAGAGTCAGCATGGGTTCCAGATGGATTTGCTCATGGAAAAGCGTACACGAATGAGTTCAGGAAATGCTGAGAAAGCACACAAATGACCCATTTGCAGAGAGTTGCTTTATTTTTTATCTAAGTATATGTATGTGGCCAAAGTTCACTGCTTTCCCCCAAATATACACCTGGTTTTTGTTTTCTCAGTGAAAACATCATATCAAAACATAAAACACATCTTAATATTGAAGAATAATATAATCCAAAAGAGAATTCATGATTATGTAAGCTCTTTTTCCTATCATAAGTATTAAATTTACTTTGATCTGTGACTCTGGAATGTATATAGACAAGCATCATAAACTGGGTTTGATTCCTATCCTGTGATATGGAATTGTGCACATTAGACGTGTAGAGATATATGTGGTTATGTTTAACCTCTTGAATAGAATATGGTATGTTTAAAATTACTTCTTGCTTGGCTGCTGTGTGCTGGCAGTGGAAAGGAATGTGGTAGAAAGAGGGAAATGGGGATCAGAGGTCAGGAGGAGGGAGAGTTGAAAAAGAAATAGATTTGGGGTTTTATTACGTAGGGAAGAAAGAGCCAAAAGCAACAAAATGACACAATCCATTTTATTTTTTAAGGAATTCCTAATCAGGATCAGTGGAACCAGGTAAAATATAATAACCAAACAGGAAAAAAAAAAATGCCCAAACAGAATGAGTTCTTTTTTTCTTTTGGCACCAGGGATCGAACTCACAGCCTCACACCTGCCACACAGGCGCTTAAGCCACTGAGCCAAACTCCCGGCCCTAGTTTTCCAAGGCAGGGTCGCACTATGTAGCTCAGGCCAGCCTTGCGCTTGCATTGTAGCCCAAGTGGGCCTCGAACTCACAACACTCCTCCTACCTCAGCCTCCCGAGTGCTGGGATCAAAGGTGTGCGCCACCACGCCCAGGTTACAGAATGAGTTCTTTCTGTGAGTAAGGACAGAAGGAGAAGAGGAAGGAAGGAAGAGAAATAAGGTTGTCAAGTTATTTCTGAAATGGAATACATCTGGTGACTTGGGGAGGTGAAAGAATAAGAGAAGCTAATGATTGCATCATTAATTCTGCTTTGGAGGACTGAGGATATAGCTCAGTGGTCGAGCACTTGCCTACTGTGTGCAAGGCCCTGGTTCAATTCCCAATACAAAAAAAGGCTCCTAGTATGGAGGTGAGTCTGGAGGGTTAAGAGGAGGGCACTATCATGAACTGATTTCCATTACAGGTGGGCAAGTTTGGTGGAGAAATGAAATAAATTTGGATTTGTGGAGTTTGTGGGCTCATTAAACCTACAGATGACTAATAGACGGCTGGAGTATGAGGCTGGAACTCAAGAAAAAAGTCTGGACTGGAAAGTAGACTTGAAGCCATTAGGGTGTGGTGGTAGTTTAACCCCAGGAAAGAGTGAGATCTTCCTGGACATAGAAAAATCCCAAGTCCAAGCACAGGATCCTGGAGACTCTAAAGAATGGATGGGGAAACCAGAACAAAAACATGGAAGGACCAGCAAAGAAGTGGACTACAAAAACCAAAAAAGAGTTTCAGGAAAGGGGCTTAGGGATGGTCAACAGTCAGTACCATGAGGAAGTCAAGCAACATGAGTACAGGAAATAGGTAATTGGATCTGGCAAGCAGAACAGCATTCCTGACCTCAGCACGTGCAGTTTTGATTGTGAGATGTGATGGGGAGCCAAATTACAGTGGGTTACACAGGTGCTTGGGAGTGGAAATGATGCAGTGGTTCCCAAATCTGGCCACCCATTGGAATTAGCCAGGGGTGAACTGTCTGTTAACCAGGGCCTCACACATGGTATGCAAGGGCTCTGCTTTTGAGTTACATTGCTAGCAGAAATTTTAAAGTCTTATTCCTTTCAAAGATTCACTGGTGAGATACACCTGTTAAAGTTATTATTATTATTATTATTATTTTTGTAGATTTTGTTCAAATATTCTATTCAGAATAAGTCCGCAAAGGACTAGCTAAAACACTAGAATCATGATGTTGTTTTCAAGCAATAGTTGATTTTTTTACATTCCAGATACTTTACGTCCTGATAATGGCTTTCTTTAAAATTCTCATATCAACAGTTCAGTTACTCAATTTCAGAAAGGAGAAAACCACAGTTGGATCATACAACTTTTTAAATCACAACTTCAGTAAAACATTCACATACCCTAAATTCATTCCTTTAAAGGATTGATTTTAATATATTCACAGTTAAACAACTATCACCACTACCTAATTTTAGAATATTTTAATCTCCCTGCAAAGAAATCTCATATCCCACAGCAGTCATTCCCCATTCTCTTTCCTTTAGCCCCTGGCAACCACCAATCTTTCTGACTCTATGGCTTTGCCTGTTCTGGGCATTTTATGTAAGTGGAATCACAATTTGCAGCCTTTTGTAGCCAGCTTCACTGACCACTGTTTTGAAGCTTCCCCTATGTCCCTATGCCTTAGCATTTTTCTTGTTTGTTTGTTTTGGTGCCGGGGATCAAGCTCACCCCCCATGCACTAGGCAAGCGCTTGAGCTGCTGATCTAAATCCCCAGCCCACTTTATTCCTTTCCATAGGCAAATAATAGCCCATTGTATAAACATAACACATTCATCCATTCATCAGATGGTCATCTGAGTTTCTACTTTTTCACTATTAATAATGCTGCTATGAGTATTTGCAAACCAGTCTGTGTAAATATGTTTTTCTTTTTAATACATTCATGGGAATGGGATTGCTGGGTCATGTGATAACTGCTGTTTTTTGAGGAACTGTCAAACAGTTTTTCAGAGTACCTCCATTATTTCACTTCCCCACCAGAAATATAGGAGAGAGTTCCCATTTCTCTGCATCTTCACCAAACACTTGTTATCTAGCTTTTCTATTCTAGCCATCCTTGTAAGGATAAAATGGTATCTTTCATTTCTAATAGCTAAGGATGAGTATACAATTTGTATATCTCCTGTGCAGAAACCTCTTTGAATCTGTTGCCATTTTAAAATCAGGTTATCTTTTTCACTATTGAATTATAACTATTATTCAGATATTCTTATTACAAATTCTTTATCAGATATCTGATGTGTAAATATTTTGTTACCTTTTCACTTTGTTGATAGTGTTCTTTGAAACACAAATTTTTATTCTGATGAACTATAACTTTTTTTCTTTTTTCTTCTTTTTTTTTTTTTTTTTTTTTTTTTTTTTTTTTTTTTTTTTTTTTTTTTTTTTTTTTTTT
>RJWM01011184.1:0-43234 GCA_004363535.1 Dasyprocta punctata | reverse complement strand
GGTCTCAAACAACATTTGATGAGATCAGATTAGTCCAGAAAGCTAGGCAGGACTCTGGTCACCCACAGCTTTGTGTCCTAGCATTAGGATTTAGGCCTACCTTAAGATCAATAGGAAAGACAGGATCAGATTTGTGTGTTAAAGTCTGGCTGTGTGTGAAGAATGGAGGAAGACTAGACCTATGAAGATGTAAATGCAGTAATTTAGAAGAGATAATGGCAGTTTTAGAGCAGTGAAGAGAACATGAAGAGAGAAGACAAGAAAAAGGTGTTCAAAGGAGTAGAACAGAAATAAGACTAGGTGGGCAAGCATTCAATCTTTGGTCAAAAACAAGGGCAGCTCTGGTTCTGAAGGCACTAACCTGTTCAAGAGGTGTTCAGAACAGCTTCTGGGACATGCTCGCCTCCTGCAAGGGCTCCAGTGGTGCATAAATTAATGTACACAGTATTTCTAGTCAATGTCTGGTTCACTAAACACATTCACATTACATATATGTACTTGCAAGAAATAAAACGATGTAGGCTTTTCAGTACTTCACCTTAGGTGTCTGCTCAAGTCCAAGTGCATGAGGTTTCCTTTTTTTTTTTTTTTTTACTGATTCTGACCTATAAAAATGGGGAGTCTCATATATCAGAATATTTATTCATAAACCCAATTAAGATTTGCCTGAAATAGGAAATTTTATATTTCTGTAGTCAAAATAATAATTTTCAAAGTTTTTTAAAAAGAGAATTTTGATGAAACTCATTTATTTCAGTACAATAACATAAGCAGCATGGGAACAAAGTGCTACATAAAAGCCCCACATTACATAAAATCTGAAAGGTTCATTGGCTTAAACAGTTACTGATGAAACATGTATTCTGGAAGCATGTTATTTTATCTTGATAAGTAGTCATGATTATGGTGCCAAAGAAAAAGCCATGAATTACCTAAATTTAAGAATTGGGGCAATAAGGAATTCTAAGCCTTCACCTACCAGATTATACATCCAGTTTGGGCTTATGCTGGAATTAAAAGATTAAAGTGGGGCTTTAAAAATAATAGTTTCCTGGAGAGGACTTTCAGTGGAGTTTCAATTAAAATGGCCCTAGATCAACCTTAATGGGGCTTCTTAGCCCCACGATGAGAGTCAGAGTGACAATTTAAGGTTTTTTAGGGAACATATGTGAGGTGAAAGTAAAATGTGCCACTTTCAGATGTGTGAGCAGGTGCTATAAATGCCAACACAATCAAACAGGTACCCAGTTACCTTATGGATGAGGGAAGACAAGTATGTCAGGTTAAAAGACCTGTACAATGCTTAATTAGAAACTACAGGTACACCTCATGGAAACATGCAGCAAGATCACATAGATCCAGAGACTGTCTCAAATTGACTAGAGCATTAAATGGAAGGAAGACTGTTTCAAGCACACAATCTCAGCTTAGGTTGTGGGCATGAGGATATCCTCCTCAGGTAACAATGCTATCTAGTCTTCCCAGTTGGGTCAGTGACTTCTAATATTCCTAATAGCTTGTGTCATGAACTAAGACCTCAGAATGTATTTTCTCATGGCAATAAGGTTATAAAATGGTATTATATAACTTTCCTGACAGGAGGTCTTCATAAAGTCCTTGGACTTTTTAGAATTTTCCAGCTTCAGCTATAAATATAACAGAAACAACCTGTGAACAATTTTAAAATGCTAAATCATTAAGTTTAAGACAATTCTATGTATGTAACAGTAAATAATATATATTTATTTTAGATGCAGACATAATAGAAAGCTGGTTATCAAATGAAAATAGAAATTATGTCTGATAATAAATCCAAATTCCCCATAAGAATAAAAATTAAATTTGGCTTTAAAATAATTTTATGAATTGTTTTTCTCTTGACTATATCTTCAGTTAGTTAAAATCACAGAAGGGCTTTATGAATACCCTCACCTAACCTATTCAAGATAATTTTCACAACTGGTCTAAAACCTAAATTTCATTTACATTAAGTTATAAAAAGGAAATTAACTTATAAACACATTTCTAAATAGAAGCTGGAGACTGCTTATATTTAAAAATTAAATCGTCACTAGTAACATCCAAATGCTGCTAACTGAATATGTTCATGACAATGTTTTCTGTGATTATATGGTCTCCACAAACATCGTGATGGTAAAATTATCTTACTAGCATAAGTGGAGCTGGAGAGTGCTGAGCTACTGATTTGTTTCACTGAAAATCTTTCTTGGGCTTTGACTAGGTAGACAATTCTGAGTAAAGGTTTTTTCTAATTTCTATACTTCTTGAGCCCTGAGCTTTTCTATTAAAATAATACATGAAATGATACATTATGTATATTCCTGGAAAAATTAAAATGTACTATGATTACAAAGCTAGGCATATTATACATCTCAAAAGATACACACTTTAAAGCATAGCAAGCATTCAAATCCTAAGATTCTCCCTCATAACTTCTAGAAACAAGTGATTTTCTGGCTTGGACTCTTCTTGAGACAAAGATCTATGAAAGACTGTCTCATTTTTTTTTTTTTTTTCTTCAATCTGTGTGCATGCTGGAGAGAAAGGGATGATAATAGCACATCAAAGCAGTTACAAAGTACTTCCTCTTCAAGTAATGTCCAATAACAAAAATGTGATCTCATTTCCTCAGAAATATTTAACCAAAATAAAGTATTTTCACTGAAGTTATTTAGAGCACAAAATCACAGAATGAGCAGTCCCAATATATCTCCTATGAATGACACTTTAAAAGAAGTTACTTGAGTCTTGTTTTTTCCCTTTTCAATTCTTTTATTCCTATATCACTCTACCTAACTAGGAGTACCCAATAAACGGTATTGAATAACTAATAATACTCATACATACTTAAAATACCATCTTTTATCTGAAAATTTCAAAGAACTATATGGAAAGGTCTTGTAAATTTGAAGAAAAAACAAACTGAGGCATGAAAAATAACAGTAAGTTATTTCCCTGTGAAGCAGATCAAATAGTGAGATAAGAAACTCTGCATTCCAGTCTTTTAAACTAAGCAGGACACAGTGCTTGGGATGGTCTGAATGTCTAGCTAAATTTATACTGAATTTATAAAGATCAAAAGAGGAATGAAGAGTAGATATAAAATAATGTCTTTGTAAACAATTCTTAGATTATACCCAATGCAGAATGTTTAATGAAGCAGCTGAGTCACAGATCTTAATTCACAAAACAGTATTATAACTCAAAGTCAAATATGTATTCATTGGCCATATATATTCGTCGGAATATAAGAGCTGCCAATGCCAAAGTCAGGATGACAATCAGTACAGCTGATCCACCATGATCCGTATGGTTGTCTCGTGGCTGCTGGCCCTGGATGACATCTGGTGACATGGATGACCTTCTTTGACTCTGCTGTTGGGCCCGGCGCTGTCGAGGGCTCATGGAGGTATTCTTAGCTGCAGGTTGGGCAGGTTGTTGAAAGGATGCTGCTGAGGAATTCTGGACTCCATACTAGGAAATTTTAAGGAATTTTGCTTGAAATCGACACATAAAATTTGTATATATACTTATCTATTCAAGAATACAAGGAATTTCAGTATGTTACATATGACTGAGGACAAAAACTACCAAGAATTATGTAAATGCCGAGGCAAGTAACTCGCCCTGCTGAGTAAGCCGACAACACAACTAATTCTGAGTACCCATGAGGTAGAGGAGGAATTCACCAGCAACAAAGTAGACTGCCAAAGTTTACCTATTTCCTCCCTCAGATACAAATCCAGCAGTAGCACTAAGCATCGGTCACTTCTCTTAGGAGATCCAAGGAGGGAAATAATTTGATTTCCACTTTCTGGTGGAAATTACACATTTAAAATGGCAAAACAGGCAACTCTCAATAGTGTACCTTTCATGAGCCAGGTTTCTTCCAAATGTACTTCATTAACCATAATAGGGCACAGGAAGTAATTTCAAATCACAAATTTTTCATAGCAATATGATAAAAATTTTAGTTGTGGTTTTCAAACCAGGCTTACCCTTTCTCACAATTACTGATCACTGAACTGAACACAAGTCCGTAAGTATCTCTTACTTAGTACTGGATGCCTGATGTTGTCAGGAGTTCCCTGGGCATGTCTAATAATGTCAAGGTAGTAAGGTGCGGCTTGGTGTAGCCTCTACTTTGGCACCCTCACCCCTACTTTCCTGAGTGGTCAGAGCACAGCTAAAATGTGATAACAAGTGCTTCGATCTTAAATGTGGCACAGAGATAAGAAAAATTTTGAGGATATATTCAAAGAAGTTATGTAAAATATGAGTTCCATATTATTTATAGAGACACCTTAACTCTATCTGTAACAACTCAATGACCTTTCATTCTTTTATTGAAAACAACAAATGTATACTTGCTCTACATTATTGCCAGTACACATTCTTTCAAACAAAAAAATAAAAACACATGTTTTATTCAGAATAATATACATTAAGTATAAAACACTTTAAAAATAGTTCTCATTAGAGGAAATTTAAATATCTGGAAGAAAAAAATAATAATTCAAATACTCTTCTTAAAAGGTAAGAGGATGAGCTTTGTACTGGCAACAGCTTTAAACATAAGGGGGAAAACCTGCTGACCTAAATTATCTGCAAAATAATTTCCACTTTAAATTTGACATTTATCTCAACATTAAAAGGGCTAAATCTGAGTTTTTTAAAACTATTCTTTGTAATCACTCAAATGTAGTAACCCACTCTGTAACAAGAAACTGCTGACTTTAAGTTACAAATAAAGGCCGAGGATTTAGCTCAGTGGCTCAAGCACTTGCCTGGTAAGCGCAAGGTTGCGAGTTCGATCCCTGGTACCAAAAAAAGGAGAATAAATTAAATAAATAAATAAATTAGAAATAAAAGTTTGGCCTGATACTGGATTGGAGCTGCATGAATTTGGGTATTCATAACCCAAGACTCCAAGAAGCAACCTGCACCCTGAAGAGTGCAAATGCAGCCCCTCATTTTATGAGTCACACATGTCACAAGCGTCATAAGGTGAGTCAACAAATACTCAATGAGTTTAGTTGAGTTACAGCAGCCAGTAAAGAACATTCCAGTAGAAACTTCCTATTCTTCTGACTGCTCAGCCCAGAACATGAAGTTTTGAAGAGAGCCAATGTATTCAAGACCTAAACAGAAAGAGGTTCTTCAGGAAAAAAAAAAAAAAAATGGTGGTAATATCAATCCAAAAAGCATACGAGATTGATTCTGATTAAAGTTTTTGTTTTTTCCAATAGTGTCAGGGGAGAACATTATCCTGCCTATAAACTTGACCAAAGCAGGGAGCCTTACTATTACCAGGCTGGCTTTGCCACTTAGTAGATGTGTAAATCTAAGCAAGTTATTTAACCAAATCTCAGCTCTCTCATCTGTACAGTGAGGGTAATATCCAATTCAGCAACTGTGAGGATTAAATGGGATAATGATATAAAGTGCTTAAAATACACAATTGCTTATTATTTGGAAGCATCTAGACTAAGGTTCCAAAAAAATGGAAATTTAGTTTTTTGGTCTTACGTTAGTGTGATTAATATACTTAGAAAAACAGTTCTATTCAATTGACTGTAGGTAATATTTTAGTACTTGTACTTAATGGAAATATTTAGACATAATGTTTTAATTAGATTCCCACATTTCAGATGCCTTTTGGATGATACATTACTGACTAAAACTTGGTGATATTACAGAATTCTAAAATGTTTCCTATTTAGAAGAATCACAGTCATAATTAGGTCCCTAGCAATATATATCAATTTTTCTATAATAGCTTAAATAACGAGCATCTTTGAAGGAGTTTTGTATTAGTTTTTATTATAAAATAGAATGGCTTATTCAGAGCCTCAATCTCTAGGAAGAAAGGAAAATCTGTTAAACTAGAAGAACATAAAACTACTATTGGTTATTTTTCTATTTCTACATAGCTAAAAAATCTGCATCAAAAACCAACAGATGGCCTGATGTTATCTGCTGTGTTTAGACTTTCCACAATCTCTCGCCCCCTCAAGGCTAAAGAAAAAAAATGTAGCTTATCTGGGATTTGATGTATAACATTTCAGTGAATTTATATTACACTTGCATATAAAGCAGCTACCCCTAGCCAAAACCAGGTTTCTGTTAATTCCATAGTGATCAAATTATATAATCACATTTTGAGATAGTTTATATGCAAATATAATTAAAAGAGCCACTTGAAATTGTAGATAATTACTTATGCATATTTTAACCAAAATTAGTCTCAATTAGTGAACCATAGCTATGAAAAAGACCTTTTATGTACATGAAAATTAAGTATACTACTATAATAATGACACTGTTCTGCAGTCTCTTTGACTTATACTTATTCCTAGCATTATTTTTAATTACCAATCCTAAAATATATTCATTCATTCAACAAACATATAATGATCACCTACTATATACAAGGCACTAAGCCAAACACTGGGGATACAGTGGATTGGTCAAAAGGTACCCTCAGTCAGGTGTGGTGGCACATGCCTTTAATCCCAGCACTCAGGAGGCTGAGGTAGGAGGAGCGTTGAGTTCAAGGTTGGCTTGGGCTACAGTGTAAGCACAAGGCTGGCCTGAGCTACATAGTGCGACTCTGTCTCAAAAAACTAGGGCCTGGAGTCTAGGTCAGTAACTTAAGTGCCTGCCTGGCAGGCACATGCTTGTGAGTTCAATCCCTGGTGCCACAAAAAAAAAAAAAAAAAAAAAAAAAAGGTACCCTCACTCTTAAGGAACTCACATTCTGGAACATGAGACAGGCAAAAATTAATTATGAAATAAAATGCATGGGGGATAAGAATAACTGTCATATTTGAAAAGAGTACTGACATAGATTTAAAATACATGAAACACAGATTTAGCATGTTCATTCATTCATTCATTCATTTATAGTACCAGAGATCAAACTTGCCAGGCAGGCACTTGTGCCACTGAGCTATATCCCTGGGAAAAGACAGATTTAGATGCATCATCACAAATATTAGGAGACTGTCCTGATAGGTTAAAGATTATCACCCTCATCTTCATAATAGAATGGCTCTATTGTGTGTGTGTGTGTGCATTTTGTGATACTGAGGATGAAACTCAGAGCCTTGCTCATGCTAGGCAAGTGCTCTACCACTGCGCTACATCCCCAATCCAGAATGGCTCTATTAAAAATAAAAACTTTATAAAATAAAAAACAGTAAGGATACTAATGAAAAATAATCTGAAAGTTTAGCATTTCAAATTATAATATACCTATTTAAAAATCAACTCATATTCCTCTGCAATCATATAATTGCTTTGGGATCATGTAAAAACTATTTAAACTCGCTTACATCGCTTTTTCCCTACACCTTCACCTTCAGTCTTCTCCCTAGCATAGTATTTCCTTAGAGGCCTCTCTCCTTTGCTTTTTTCCAACCTAATCTTCTCTGCTCAGCTCACTCTAAAAAGGAAAAAGCCACTTAATACTATTCAGTTTACTTAAGTTACTCCTGGGTAAAGGAGAAACCTGCTTTTTCCCAGCTTCATTTTCAGTTTTCCTGACCTTCTAAAATCCTCCATAAACTGAAGAGAAAAAAAACAGATGTGACTACCAAATAATACAATCTTTTATTAGAAAGACCCCAAAACGGTTCTATTTATCTTTTTCATATAGAAAGGCAAGACATTGTCTTTCTCTGTGATCCTATTTAACACCGGCCCAGTTGAACTTTTTAAATCAGTCTAATGACCTAGGCCCACCAATTTTTTTAAGACAATAGGTCAGTGAATGACTACCAATACCCACAGCATTCATTCTTTTATTCGGTAATTATTTTTTGGTTGCTATGTGCAAGGGGCCATGTTCTGACAGAACTGTGCAGTGACAGTGAAGTTCTGTGTCTATACTGCAGATGACAGCCACGAGCCACATGTGGCCAGGGAGCACTTGAAATGTGGCTCATGTGACTAAGGAATTAAGTTTTGAATTTCACTTAATTTTTATTAATTTAAATGAAAACTAAGTCACATGTAGCTAGTGGCTTGTGTACTGAACAGAGCAAGTCTAAGGCAAACTTTTGGCTCCATATATGTATCAAGTCAGTGTTTTAATGTAGTTTAACAAACCTGCCAAAGATAGTGTTATTAGAAAGTGGCTAACATATTTTGTTTTATTCAGAGTCTAACACTATATTAAAATAACTTCTCAAGAAATCATAGAATTCTAGCAGGACAATAGGACCTAAAAATTAAGAAAACTAAGCCGGGCGTGGTGGCACATGCCTTTAATCCCAGCACTCGGGAGGCTGAGGTAGGAGATGCATTATGAGTTTGAGGCTGGCTTGGGCTACAACACGAGCCCAAGGCTGGCCTGAGCTACATAGTGTTACTCTGTCTCAAAAAACCAGGGTCAGCACTCAGGAGGCTGAGGCAGGAGGAGTGTTGTGAGTTTGTGGCCGGCTTCAGCTACAAAACGAGCGCAAGGCCAGCCTGAGCTACACGGTGCGACCCTGCCTCAAAAAAACCAGGGCCGGGAGTTTGGCTCAGTGACTTAAGCACCTGTCTAACAGGCGCGAGGTTGTGAGTTCAATCCCCAGTGCCAGGAAAGAAAAAAAAAAAAAAACCAGGGCCAGGAGTTTGGCTCAGTGACTTAAGCATCTGTCTGGCAGGCGTGAGGTTGTGAGTTGGATCCCCAGTGCCACACACATAAAAAAAAAAAAAAAATTAAGAAAACTGAAGCCCAGGAAACTTGAATAAATTGTTTAAGATAATGCAGTAATATGTCAGTTTCCAAACTTGATTTTGTCCATGATTCTGGTTGCAAACTGAGTTGGACGAGAACCAAATCAATTTCAATGGTTAGGTTCAATGCTGACTTATGGGGAAATTTGATTTGGTTCTCATTCAGTTTGGTCTACAACCAGAATTGTGAAGAGATGAGTTTATGAACCGAGGTACCACTGTACAATTCATTAGAGCTGGACTAAACCCAACTTTTCAGAAACCAAAATTTTCATATATTTGATCTGAGATGTTCTTCTATTCCAAATAATTCTAACTATATAAAAATACATATAATGCCGGGCGTGGTGGCGCACGCCTTTAATCCCAGCACTTGGGAGGCTGAGGTAGGAGGAGCGTTGTGAGTTTGAGGCCGGCTTGGGCTACAACGTGAGCACAAGGCCGGCCTGAGCTAGTAGTGCGACCCTGCCTCAAAAAAACCAGGGCTGGGAGTTTGGCTCAGTGGCTTAAGTGCCTGCCCTGGCAGGCGCGAGGTTGTGAGTTCAATCCCCGGTGCCGCAAAAAAAAAAAAAAAAATACATATATATTAAAAAGTAAGAGCCATACCGAAGTGCTGGCCGTAGCATCCTGGAATGTTGTAGGTATGTTATCTTGTAAATCATTTAGTGAAAAAGAGTGGTTTAACTCTGACTCAGCAATAGTCTTTCCAGATGAATTGACTTCTGCCTACAACAAGAAATATCCAAGAACAGTGTTACAAGAAGAAACACATAGAACAGTGCACAACCATTAAATTCCTCTCTTGGGTTTATTTTAAATGCCACCATCAATCAGTAAAGCCTTGAGCACCTATGTGTCTAACTAGGTATTACAAGGAGAGAGAGAGACAATCCCTGTTCTCAAGGAGCTGTTACTTAGTGAGGAACAAAATCAATATCACGATTCACAATCTATAATTCTAAAAAGTTCTCATAAAAAGCTTCTTAGACAATTTTGAGGCAAAGCCTGATATGAAGTGATATGAGACAACTAGTCTTTTATTTTTTATTTTTTTCCAGTGCTAGGGGTCAAATGAAGCACGTCACATGTGCTAGACAAGTACTGTACTACTGAGCTACACCACCAGTCCTTAGCAATGTTTGTCTGTTTAATTTTGGCAGTGCTGGAGATCAAACCCAGGGCCTCACACTATTAGACAAGGGCTCTACCACTGAGCAACACTCCCTGGCCCCTAGGATAGCCTTTATTCCTCATTAGTATAAACAGTCCTAGGAAATATTAATGGGTTTGATTATGAGGTGCTGCTCCACATTCTACTGCAGGTTAAGTTAGTATATGGTATATATAATATATTTTCTAAAATCTGAAAACTTCTGATGAACAAAACACTTCTGGGCCTAACCCTCTGAAGGGAGAAATTATAACCAACATTTATAACTCCTCTTCCAGGCACTACAATAAAATACAAGGGAAAACTTTCAAGAACTGGACCCAGAAGGACAGACAGGGAATAGAGAAGTGCAGAAGAGGAGATAGCACGTTGCTTAATGTCGGTTGATTTTTTTTTTTAAAGAGAATAATAAAAAAAAAAAGATACCCAATTTCAAAACAAGATGATAGGAAATTAACAATGGTTATTATATTGCATATTGTTATCTTCAAATTACCAGATATAGGCATGTTGCTCAGAATACCAGATATAGGCATGCAAAACTATCAAACAATATAAGCACTAACTGTTCCTTTCAATGAACTAATAGAATTAGTAGTACAATTATCTTAGCTATCTTGTGTACATATATATATATATTTTTTCCCTCCTTTTCTCCTTTCCTCCATCCCAGTTGTTCTTTCCTTTTGGGTAGTTTCTTTCCTTTTCACAGTATCTAATGAACCTTTTGGATATTTACTCTTTCAGTTTTTTACACCAGGGAGACAATACTATGTTTACACATGCAGTCTGATTTATTTCACTTACCAGTATGGTCTCTAGTTGCATTCATTTACCTATAAAAGCCTCAGGTTTATCTTTCTTTATAGCTGAGTAGTACTCCATTGTATTAAAATACCACATCTTTTTTATCCACTCCTGGGTTGATGGGCATTTGGGTTGTTTCCAAGATTTAGCTATTACAAATGGTGCTGCTATAAACAAGGGTGCAAACATATTGCTGTGGTATGATGTTTCAATTCTTCTGGAAAATTACCCAGAAGGGGAATAGCTGGGTCAAATGGGACCTCCAATTCTAGTTTTTTGAGGAATCTCTACACTGATTTCCACAGTAGTTGCACCAACCTACACTCCTACCAACAGTGGAAAAGGGTTCCTTTTTCCCCACAGCTCTGCCAGCATGTTATTCGATGATTTTTTGATGATAGCCAATCTTTCTGGTGTGAGATGCAATGTCAGTGTTGTTTTATTTTGCATTTCTCGAATAATCAATGATGTTGAACATTTTTTCATATATTTGTTTTCCATTTGTATTCCTTCACCTGAGAAGTATGTATTCATTTCAGATGCCCATTTCTTGATTAGGTCTTTGAATTTGGGGGGCCTGATGCTTTTTAATTCTTTATATGCTCTGGACAGAAGTCCTTTGTCTGAGGGACAGTTGCTAAAATATTTTCCCAATTCATGGGTTATCTTTTCACTCTGTTGGTGATTTCTTTTGATGAGCAAAAACTTTTTAATAAGATGAGATCCCAGTTATTGATTCTTTGAAGTATTTCCCATGCAGTTTGGGTTTTGTTCATGAACTCTCTGCCTACCCCTATGTCTTTAAGATTTCTACCTACTTGGTCTTCCAGTAGATTTAGTGTTCCTGTTTTAATATTTAGATCGTTGATCCATTTTCACTTTAGTGCACGGTGATAGACATGGGTCTAACTTTAGTCTTCAGCATGTGGAAAGCCAGTTTTTCTAAGCACATTTTATTAAAGAGGCTATTTCTCTTCCAGTGAACATGTTTGGCCCCTCTTTCAAAGATAAGGCAGCTGAGTGCATTTGTAGTTGTGCCTGCATCTTCTATTCTGTTCCACTGATACTCAGGTCTGTTTTTTTGCCAGTACCATGTTGATTTTATTACAGTAGCTTGCTAGTATAATTTCAAGTCAGGAATTTTGATGCCTCCTGCCCTGCCTTTGTTGCCCAGGATTGCTTTTGCTATTCAAGGTCTCTTTTGGTTCCAGATGAACTTTAGGAATGATTTCTCTAGATCTGTGAGGTATGCTAATGGTATTTTGATCAGAATTGCATTAAATTTGTATAACAGTTTTGGCAGTGTGTCTATTTTCACAATGCTGGTTCTTCCTATCCATGAGTATCTTTCCATTTTCTGATATTCTCTTTGATTTCTTTTTTCAGAGTACTGTAATTTTCAATGTATAAATCTTTTACGTCCTTTATTAGAGTGATTCCTAAGTATTTCATTTTTTTGGATGCTATTGTGAAGGGTGTGGTTTCCCTAATTTCTAAGTGAGTTTGTTGTTTATGTACAGGAATGCTATTGATTTTTGGGTGTTGACTTTGTATTCAGCTATGCCACTGAATTTGGTTATTAAATATAAAAGTCTTTTGGTGGAGTTTTTGGGGTCTTCTACGTAGAGTATCATCTAAACTGCGAATAATGATAATTTCACTTCTTCCTTTCCTTTTATTTCTCTCTATTGTCTAATTGCTCTGGTTAACATTTCCAGAGTTATATTGAATAGGAGGTGGTGATAGTGGACATTCTTGTCTTGTTCCTGATTTTAGATTCAAAGTTTTCAGTTTATTTCTACTTAGTATGATGTTGGCTGTTGGTTTGTCATAGATGGCTTTTATCAGACTGAAGTAAAGACCATCTATTTTGATTTTCTATAGGGTTTTTATCATGAGTGAACGCTGAACTTTATCAAAAGCTTTTTCTGCATCTATTGAGATGCATTTCATAGTGTATTACCTTTATTGATTTGCATATGTTGAACCATCCCAATGCAGGTTGCTATTTTTTTAAATTAAATTCCAAAACTGTAAGTACAGCTCCTCAAAGTATTAAAATACTATATACAGTATAAGTGCCTGCCTGGCAAGCATGAGGTCATGAGTTTGATCCCTGGTTCCCCAAAAAATAGTAATAATAAAATAAAATACTATATAAATCTTATGTTTGGGTAAAACATGCAGCAAAAGGAATAAAAGGAAGAGATAGCAAAACATTAGTGTTATTTTGGGGGAATGGAATTATGGGTGGTGATAATTTTTTTTTTAAGAGACAGGGTCTCACTACATAGCCCAGGCTTTCCTGGAATTTGCAGCAATCCTCTTGTCTCAGTCTCTCAAGTGCTTGGATTACAAGATGTGCCAGTACATCTGGCTTATAATTTTATTGTTTCTTATCTATATTTTCTATAATAACAGCTAGAATTTGTTAAGCACCAGGGGCAGATCTAAATGTAACACATGGACTACCTGTAATCCTTAAAACATTCAATAGAATGGGTACCCTTATTATTTACGGATGAGAAAAAAACATGTCATGGCTAAGTAATATGTCTGACATTGTATTACTAATAAAAAGCAAAGTTGAAATTTGAATGTTAGCATTGTATACCAGAGTCCAGGTTTTAACTGCTGTGCTGTAATGCTTTCATGAGTGTAAACTGTGAGTTTTGTGTTAAGAATTATTTATAAAACCTATTTCAATAAAACTATATTGTTTTCTTTCTATCCAAAATTTAGTAGTAAACAAAGTCTAGATAATTAGAATTTATTTAGGAATTTTTGGTACCTTAAAACTGATTTGTCTTGCGAGTTCCTTGGCTTCTTGGTCAGCCTGGCTTGAGTCGCTTCCTGATTTTAAAGGCAACAGGACATCCTTCATGGCAGAGCCACAGCCTTCACAACAGAAATCCTGTGATCTGGTAGGAAACAATTTTGTGTTTAAAAAAAAAAGATACAGGGCTTGGATTTCTTTCTTTGTTTTTTCTTCTTCAAGAAATTACCAAAAGAAAAATAAACTTCAAGTCTATATAGTGACAAAATGTATGAATTGTCTATATTGTCCTTAAGTTCACACATAATAAGCCTATTTAAAGCTTATAAAAAAGGTCCATTATAAAGCTCAAACCACCTTTTGTTTTATTTATTTATTTATTTTTGGTACAAGGGATTGAACTTATGACCTCGCATTTGCCAGGCAGGTGCTTGTTTGGCTGAGCCCCAGCCTCAAAACTATCTTTTAGCAGAAAAATAAAGCAGTAAAGAAGTCAATTAAATATACACTTGGCAATTATTTCTTGAAAAAATTCACAAATCCTACTCATTTAAACAGTACAACTTGGAAGACTGAAGAACTTGTGGAAAATGCTAAGAATGGCCCTATCACTGATTATATTGAACACATCCTAAAGCTAAACGTGTTAACTCATCTATTTCCTTAAATATAATTTTCCACTATCCCCTTTGGGGTTTTTTGTTTGTTTGTTTGCTGTTTGTTCTGAGACAGGGTCTTGCTCTATAGTCCGGGCTGGCCTTGAACTCACCACTACAATCCTCCTGCCCTACCCTCTTGAGTGCTGGGATTACAGGCATGCATCACCATGCCCAGCTCATCTTTGTATTCCAAATGGATCCAAAACTGCTCTAAACCTCACAAGAGTGCTACGAGGATTTTAATGACTGACAGTAAACATGTATAATCTATAGAAACTCACAGTTATGTTGCTAAACTTGTTTTTTTTTAATTTTTAGGGCTGAGGATGCAGCTCAGGTAGAGCAGTTGCCTAACCATGTGCAAGGCTGTGAGTTCAATCGCTAGCACCACACAAAAAAAAATAATAAAATAAAAAAGTAAAACTTCTTTTTATGGTGCTTCTAGACTGATAATTCAAAAGCCTAACATCTCAAAGAACATGCTGTTTAAATTTATAAAATACAAAAAGCAGAGAGATAAAGGAGGGGAGAAAAAGAGTAAAAATGATCAATATTTGATACGCATAATGTACTAATTCACTGAGACAATTAGTTACTGTGTATGAAAAAATCTTAGCAGCAAAAGAATTTTATAAAATGATGTAAAAATTTATAAAAGTAGTATTTAATATTTACAATAAATATTTTTTGTTTCACCAGAAGCAGCACTGTTGTTCTTAGAATACATTCACTTTTAATTGAGAAGTCAGATGAACCTTATAGGACAGTGTTTATTCTTAATGTATAGTTTATCCACAAGGACAGCAGGCTACCATGGCTGAATGCAAAATCACTTTTAAAAGGGCTCCTATCCCAGACCAAGAACTCACAATATACATATTGAGAAGGTATAGAAGAAACCAAGCTCAGTTTTTAAAAACAATGTACATGAACTCAACTGGATAAAACTATCTAGAGAGAAAGTCAACATAGGAAATAAAATAAAAATACTGTGTATGCAAAGTACATATTGTAACCTGTGAACAATAGCTTCAAGTAAAGTGTATCTGCAGAATTTGGGAATAAGTTTTAAAAATAATAGTTGCTAATAAGGCCAAAGTGTCTACCAAATCTTCCAGACACTAAAATATAACTTTATTTTTTATTTACTGGTGTTAGAAGTCCAGTGATGGCAAGTACTCCACCAGTGAGCTACTTCCCCCTCCCTATTTAATAAATATCTATAGAGGGCCTACTCTGGACTATCCTATGGTAAAATGGCCTATAACTCAACATAATTTTTCTGAAGGATGCCAGGCAGCAGACTCCACTACAAGGAAATTATCAAATTCAAGAATTAGATCTCAGCACTAATTAAAGGAAAGATGACTTTAAATTGAATGACTAATCCTGGTTATGTAGACAAAAAATACATCCACAAGCCGGGCGTGGTGGCACATGCCTTTAATCCCAGCACTTGGGAGGCTGAGGTAGGAGGAGCGTTGTGAGTTTGAGACCGGCTTGGGCTACAACGTGAACGCAAGGCTGGCCTGAGCTACATAATGCAACCCTGCCTCAAAAAACCAGGGCCGGGAGTTTGGCTCAGTGGCTTAAACATCAGTCTGGCAGGCGTGAGGTTGTGAGTTGGATCCCCGGTGCCACACACACAAAAAAAATATATCTACAAAAAGCACAGTATAACACTGGGGAATCACAAATGGATAAAGTCTTTATTTTATTCCAGTCTTTGTTTTGTAAGTGCAGTGAGGTAGATAGTGTAGATACCAGTAGATTCTCTCTCAACCTTCAAGGAGTTTATAACCTCATGAAAAGCTAAATAAAAGCAATCACTCTGGTTCTTTTTCTTCTATAATACAAATAATCAGAAATGCTTTCCAGGAGACTGTGTGTCTCCCACTATAGTAAAATGCATCTTAGGGAAATACTATCAACTGCTTTTACAAAATGAGATAGCAGGGCTGTGGGGTGGAACTCAGTAGAAAAGCACTTGCCCAGCATTGGTGAGGCCTTGGGGTTAATCCTGCTCCCCCAAAACCACCAAAAAAATCATGCAATTTTGTAGATTTTGGTAACCCCAGGGTAATCAGTAGAAGTGTATTTATACAACAGCAACAATAATGTAAAATTCTGAGCCAAGGTCACTCACAAAGTAAGAGATGGAGCCTGCTTCCTAACAGCCATTACCCACAAGAGCACTCAGACTTTAACAAAGCATGAAATGCAAAACTTACTTTTTGGCAAGTGCCCTTCTTTCTTCAGGTGTGTAATCTAGAGAACCGATAGCTCCCTCTCCTTTTGTTGGCATAAACCCAATGATGGCTAGTAATGCTGTCCTTACTGAAATAAAAAAGTAAACATCAATTTAAGCTGCTTAGTAAAGGGAACTGAATTTACTCTGAAAAAAGAAATAAAAAAAAGACTCAAGGCTTTCATACAAGTCCAAATAGGGGAGTTGTATTAACATGCTGGCAAAAATCTAGACATGAAAAAGCATTTTTTTTTTTTTTTTGCAGCACCGGGGATTGAACTCACACCTTGCACCTGTCAGACAGGTGCTTAAGTCACTGAGCCAAACTCCCAGCCCTGGTTTTTTTGAGGCAGGGTCGCACCGTGTAGCTCAGGCCAGCCTTGTGCTCGCGTTGTAGCCCAAGCCGGCCTGGAACTCACAACGCTCCTCCTACCTCAGCCTCCCGAGTGCTGGGATTAAAGGCGTGTACCACGCTTTATAAGATTTAAATTCACTATTAATTAATACTCACTACTCCATGAAGGCTGCCAAGTTTCAGGATGATGTCCTGAGATGCTCAAACAGATTTTCTTGCCCACTTCAAATCGTCCATTAGCCTTAGAAATAAACAATAAAAATTATATGGGTATGTTTTACTGTTTCATACTTTCTAGTCAAAATATATTTCATATTTATATATAAATAATAATTTTAAAGGTAATTTTTAAATGAATATAACCCTAAGGGAACACATTATTTGGCCTCTTACAGAGACTCCAAAATATTTGGTGGATGTTGAATGAATAGTAAAAAAGCTATTTTTAGAAGTAGTATCAGCATCTTCTTGAAATTGATTTACACACCTGGAATCTAAGAAATTAATACAGGAAGATATACTGATGTCCTCTATACCCAGTAAGAGCTATGTTCAGTTAAGGATCTTAAAGAGAAGACAATTGCTATGGTTGGTACACTGTGTCAACTTGAAAACTTTAGAAGTTTAACTAAGAGACTCAGCAGGGAGCCAGGATCCTTACTTTGTAAATATCCTCATCCTGTGCAAGAGGAAGGCACAGAGATTTTGTGAGTGCTACATCTGGGGTGGGGAGTGTTCCTGCATACAACACAGGGGAGGAAAAGAGGCTTGCTCTTCCCCTCCTTTGCTCTGGCTGCTTTTGCTGGCTGCTGCCTTGAAGTGTTGCCCCAGTGCCATGCCACCCTGCTTTGGAGCCAGCTGATTATGGACTGAAGCCCCCACAAACAGTAAGCTAATTAAACCTTTCCTTTCTTCATTTTGGGTGTCAGCTATTTTGTCCCAGCAACAAGAGAAAAGTAACCAAGACAACAAGAGGCTAAGAATCTAAGGACTGATTGTCAGGTGACTAGATATTGGTAAAGAAGGGAATAGAGAGAAAGGCTTAGAGATAAAAGTGACTTTCAAAAGGAAGATACCATTTAGTAAGTCAGGAACACAGAAGACAGAGAGCAGAAATAATGATTTCAGCTGGATCTGATAGCTTGGAGGGAAAACTATGAATGATGTCTAGCAGGCAGGTGAAATGTAGCAAGCATACTGATGCCAGAAAAAGGAAAAAAATATACATATATATATTTGGGTGGGGCACCCCTCTTCACAAAAATAACCATTGATACCATATCCTAGAAATAAGAAAGTAACAGCTTAAGCTAAACAGAGAATATCTGTACTTAGGGAAAGTGCTCTTCTTTTTTCAAGTATGTAATCTAGAGAACCTATAGCTCCCTCTCCTTTTGCTGGCATAAACCCAGTGGTGACTAGTAATGCTGTCCTTACTGAAATAAAAAAGTAAACATCACTCTAAGTTGCTTTGTAAAAGGAGCTGGGTTTACGGAAAGGGTGAACAAGAAGAGGGATGAAGTTAGAATATGTTCCAGTTGGCCACAGACTTTGACTTATCTTCTGCTACACCCACAGGGCTGGGCACATGACACACGTTTAAGAAATCTTTGTTGAATAAAAGTTGAAAAAGAGCCGGGCGTGGTGGCGCACGCCTTTAATCCCAGCACTCGGGAGGCTGAGGTAGGCGGAGCGTTGTGGGTTCGAAGCCGGCTTGGGCTACAACGCGAGCACAAGGCCGGCCTGAGCTACATAGTGCGACCCTGCCTCAAAAAAACCAGGGCCGGGAGTTTGGCTCAGTGCCTTAAGCGCTTGCCCTGGCAGGCGCGAGGTTGTGAGTTCAATCCCCGGTGCTGCAAAAAAAAAAAAAAAAAAAGTTGAAAAAGATTTCCAGAAGTCAAGAAGTAAACCAGAAAGAGTGCAATACTGAATATCAAGAGAGTAGTGCTAGTTGTCATTATGGTATTATGGTATGGCATTCACCATACAACTATTTAACTACTGATATACAGTAGAGTTGCTGCCAATGATCCCTCCAGCCCCACAACACACACACACCAGCTTCCCCACACACCTCCCTCCAGGCTACTTGGTATTCCCCAGGGTCTGGCAACTAAATGAAGTGACTCCTAACATAGCAGGATGCCTCCAAGGCCCTGCTCCAGCCCTACTCCCAGGACTAACAAGTCTCAGTATCACCCAATTCTTTTTAGCAACTTCTATATGCCAGAACTATATAGCATGCTTATATTTACCACACACAAAATTCCTTCTGACAGATGAGAAAACTGAATTTCAAAGACAGTTCATAACCTACACATGGTGTAATGGAAAGAGTATTAATCCAAAGTCAGGTCTATTCACACTAAAGCAGATGCTGTTTCCATTGTATCAAGTGTAGGTAAAAGCTGCATTCATTTGCCATAATGCTCCACTTTACTTCTTAATGAAAATAAGCATCTGACCTTTTGTTTCACCATTTGCTACCTCTGTGAGTCAGGTAACTTAGATGCAACAGGTTGAAGACTGAGAAGAGGCAGTGGGATTTCTCAGACTGCTCTCCAAAACTCATATACAGAGCACTATGTGTGGAAGCCAGACTGCAACAGGCTGCACTATAGTAAGGAGGCCCTAGAAGTTATCAAAGAGAAAAACAGAAACAGCTGAAAACGGTAACAGAAAGGTTTTGTGTTTTGTTTTTGTGTTTTTCAAGGGTAGGGAAGAATTAAACATACTAAAAATTAAAGGAAATGAGAAAAGGAAAGCTTAACTAAGAGAGGGTTTGGATCAATGCTTTTCTTTCACACAAAAATAAAATATGCCAGGTGTGGTGGTGTATGCCTGTAATCCTGGCACTCAGGAGGTTGAGACAAGAGGACTGCCATGAGTTCAAGGACAGCCTGAACTAATAGCAACCCCCTGTCTGAAAAAACAAAAACAAAAACCAAACTAAAAAAAAATGTGTAAAGATGGAGAAATTCTGAGATATAAATTATAACAAAATAGTTGAGGATTCTGTGTCAAGCCTATTCTAAGAGCTATTCAAAAGATACAATTCCACATCAATTCAGTGAAGTAGGTATCATTCTCACTGTAAAGACAGGAAACTCAGGAAAAGAACAAGACTGGTAGAAAGTTAAAGGAGATGATGTGACTATGGGATACACTAACATTACTGAGTACTTAACATGTGCCAGATATTATGCCTGGCACTTTGCACACATTACTTCATTGATTCCTAATAACTATGCTGCAACATTTATGCATTCATTAGTATCTCCAGCATTTCTCAGGTGCATCAACTTCTCAGGAATTTTTTTGTGGGGAAAAAAATTGCAATAACAGGGCCTGGACTTCAAAGGCAAAATTAAAATAATGCTTCACTTTATTTCTTGATGAAAATAAGCATCTGACTATATCTCACAGCATCAAGAAGAGTTAAATCACAAATTTAAAAAAAAAAAAAAAGCCAAGGATTCTTACTGTTAGGAGAATAATGCTTGGTGGTTTCATTGGATACTCTGGTGGCAGTACTATTCGCCCATGATAAACTCCTCCATCAAAATCAGAATCTGGGGGCCCTCTTACTGTGAAGTGCCATTCAAAAAGATTATCCTAAATTAAAACAATAATTAACAAGGAATCAGTAACATTTAAAAGTGTCATTATGTTAATCGGTATGAATCTAGAAATATCAGATGAGAAAAATCAAATATTTTATGTTATTGCTTAGTTTCTACTGCACAAAATGTCTTAAGAATAAAAGGTATAAATAAAAGCAGTTTAACCTGAGTTTTATGTCTCATAAAAGCTAAAATATTTTTAAGCAAATATATTAAAAACTGAGTATTTTTATATATTCATAAACTAAGATTACAGATTTAATTAAATTAGAAGTTAACTCTTGAAAGAATACCAATTTGTGATAATCATCACATAATCAAATAATTATTATAAATTTGGGTTATTTTAATAAATCTTTAAAAATTATTCCTTATACTATGTTTTAAGTGGTCAGTAATATTAACTATTTGCTATTTGCTAATAACATTGCTATTAATATCATCATACAGTTACCAAGTACTTTTCAATTTGTAAAATGCTTGTACATACATTACTCATTTTTATCCTATTACCATGAAAACCTGACTAAGCACATTTAAATGCTACACTTTTGCAAATAAGACTGAAGAAAGGCAAAAATGTTTGTGCAAAAAGCCCAGAGGAAGCCGGGCGTGGTGGCGCACGCCTTTAATCCCAGCACTCGGGAGGCTGAGGTAGGCGGAGCGTTGTGAGTTCGAGGCCGGCTTGGGCTACAACGCGAGCGGAAGGCCGGCCTGAGCTACATAGTGCGACCCTGCCTCGAAAAAACCAGGGCCGGGAGTTTGGCTCAGTGCCTTAAGCACCTGCCCTGGCAGGCGCGAGGTTGTGAGTTCAATCCCCAGTGCTGCAGAAAAAAAAAAAAAAAAAACAAGCCCAGAGGAGTTGCAGGGACCTCTCAAGGGACCGAGTCTTCCAAATTGCAGAGTCTGGGGTTCTTTCCACGTTTCCTGCCTCACACTCAAGACCTAACACTAATTTGGTATCCCAAATTAGAGACCCACTTATGACCAGAAATCTGCTTCATCTAAAATGTCTAATTCTGGGCCGGGCTTTTAGTTCAGTGGCTTAAGTGCCTGCCTGGCAGGTGTGAGGTTGTGAGTTTGATCCCCAGTACCAAAAAAAAAAAGGGTAAAATGTCTAATTCTGAAAGCTAATGACATATAAAGAGATCAATAAACTACATCAAACACAACTGTAATGACTCCAAGCAATGAAAAAACAGTTTTAAAGCACTTGTCTTAAAGAGTAAAGTATAAAAATCCACATGGAGAACTAACCTCTAAAGGCTGCGCATGGTAATGATCTGTTGGATCTTTCAGTTCTGCTGCTTCTTTCATTAAACGTTTAACAGCTAAAATAAAATTCATAAAATAGAAATATTTAAAATATATTTTTAAGTGATTAGTACCAGCTTACAAGCCTAATGAAAAAATTTGTACTTCAAAGAAAAATGAGTAGCTCAACTAAACATACAGTAAAAGTTTAACTATGGGGTAACCGTAATAAATGAAGGAAGAGGAGAAGGAAATAGTGGCCTGACATCTGAAGAATGGCATACTATGAAAAATTATATATCAAATTAAAAATATGTATGGAAGGTACTATTTTTATTTAATAAGTACTTATGTATACTCCCTATATGGTAGCATTTATCTATGTGCCTTACGAATACTTATTAATTCATTTAATTCTCAAAATAACACTACTAGAGCCGGGCGTGGTGGCGCACGCCTTTAATCCCAGCACTCGGGAGGCTGAGGTAGGCGGAGCGTTGTGAGTTCGAGGCCGGCTTGGGCTACAACGCGAGCGCAAGGCCGGCCTGAGCTACACAGTGCGACCCTGCCTCAAAAAACCAGGGCCGGGAGTTTGGCTCAGTGCCTTAAGCGTCTGCCCTCGCAGGTGCGAGGTTGTGAGTTCAATCCCCGGTGCCGCAAAAAAAAAAAACAAAAAAAAACAAAATAACACTACTAGATTGCTAGTATTTTTATCCCTATTTTCCAGATAAATTGAGTTACAACAGGATTATGAACCTTCCTGAAGGTCAGACAGCTAGGAGATAACAGCTGGGATTCCAACAGAGGCAGTTAGACTGCCTTGTTAAAATGTCTATCTATAAAAACGTACCCTCTGGATATCATGAGAAGTACTGCCTATGTCCTTGTTATGGTTTGTGTCTAGATGTCCCCCAAAGCCTCAGGCAGTCATGGAGGCAGCTGAATCTAGAGTTTGTGATTGATTCACTGACTAGTGCTGGGATTATGGGTATGAGTGCTACACCCACCCCAGGGAAGGTACAATGTAAGAGAGAGAAAGAGGCTTGCTCCTCCTCCCTTTTTGCTCTTGTTGCTTTTGTTGTCTTTTGCAGCTATGAATTGTTGCTCCTCAGCCATGCCACCCTGCCTTGGAGCCAGCTGAGTATGAACTGAAACCTCCACAAACTGTGAACTAAATAAACCTTTCCTTCCTTAATTTTGGGTGTTGGCTATTTTGTCTCAGTAAGGAGAGAAAAGTACCCAAAACAGTCCTCATCCACCCACCATCTAGCATTGACTTAATGCAACTGTCTTGGAGTTCACTGAATCTCAACAGCCTGAATTAAATTCCTTTTCAGAATGACTGTTCGGTTTATTTAAAACCTCAACTACACTTATCCCATAACTAACTTTACCCCACCTACACCTATATTGACTGCTCTCTTTATCAACACACTTGGCCCTTAAAAGTCCCTTTTTCATGCTTTCCTGATCAAATTCAACTCTGGCTCACCCATCCCAACCACGTTCTTGTTGGGTGTCTATACTCAAACAGCTAAGCATTAGTGAAAGAGTGGGGGGGGGGATCACAGATGCTGGCACACTGATGCCATTCTATAGGCATCATTAACAACTTTTATCAAAACACAATGCCACCTAATGTTCTTGTATTTCTCTGGTTAAGTCACCAGACCACACTTTCCACCTAGCACCCTAACACTGTTTCACACCCATTTTCATTTCTGCTTTCACCTCCTTCAGATAAAAGCATGGCCTTTTATCTCTATGATAAGTGAACACTGGCAGGACTTGAAGTCCACAATCCTAACTGTATCTGCACCCTCTTCCTTCCCTATTGTTCTCAAAGTTCAATCCTTTGATTATGTGCTCTGGATCCCAACCCTCTCACCTCAAGCTGGAAATGTGCAGAAAATGTCAGGATACTAGAGGTTGGCAAAGCCAGAGAGAAGGCTGCTGGAAACTTCTTGAAACCACTAGTTCAATATACACTACAAGAGAAGCATTTGCCAAACATTGGCAGGACCAAGTGGGCCTAATTACAGAGGAGACAGAAGACAAAAAGGGTTGGGTACTAGTACTTGGAAGGAAAACAGTGAATATAAACAGCAGAGGGAATAATAAAAGCAAAACGTGTAGAGGATAGTTTCAAATGTATAGGGAGAGGTTAACTAAGAAGCAACTCCTACATAAATAAAATCAGAACAGGGGGTATCACAAATTTTCCATAAAATTTCACTTAAATTGAGAGCTCCTAAGATTTTTTTAAAGTTCTTAAGTCATTATCCTATTTCATAATTATCAGTACGGTAATCTTTTCTACCTCCTACTCTAAACTAAGCTCCTATAGTCAGAAACTTTATTCACTTGATCGACAAATATTTATTGAGTTCCTATTAGGTGCTAGAGAAAAATATATTTTTTGTCATCAAGGAGCTTACAGTTGAAAGGGGCTGTCAATATAAAGCAACGCAATGAGTTCTATATGAGACCTTTCTTCCCAGGGCTTTGTTCAATTCTCTTAATACACTCCACCTTCTCTCTACTTCAGGCCTTCCTACACAGTGTTTCCTGAGCTTGCAAAGCTCTTCTGGCCTCCGTCATCATCTAGACTGGCTCCCATTTTTAGGATTCTGAGGAACTTAAAGAACTTCCTCAGAAAGATCTTGACACTTTCTTTGGCCTCCCTAAGAAGAATGACTATAGAGATTTCCATCTGAGCAGGTAAAAATCTCTGAGGAATCCTAGGCAGGGTTGGAGACTAGGAATGCCCTCCAAATTACTCTAATGCCAATAAGGTTTGGAAACCACTGTCCTAGAGACCAGGTAGGGTCCCTAGCTACGTGCCATCATTAACACTTTATTTTATCTTTTAGATAGTTTAGGGGGCTGGGGATTTAGCTGGGGGCTGAGGATTTAGCTCAGCAGTGAAAGCGCTTGCCTGGCAAGTGTGAGGTTGTGAGTTCAATCCCTGGTACCAAAAAAAAAGAAAGAAAAGAAAGTTTATCAGTTAAATTTTGCAGTTATTGTTTAACATCTGCCTTTCCTGCTGAACAACAGCTAAGAATGGTGTGCATCTACTTCACTGCAATCTCCTGCAGGCTTAGCAGAATAAGCATTCAAATAATAACTGAACCAAATGTTTATATCTTCCAACATACCTCTTTCCAAGAATCTGATGAAAGACAATGGTCTTCAAACTTGCTTGCTAATACGACAAAATCTTTTATTCAAAAGAAAAGTTTAAAAGGGCTGGGCATGGTGGCGCATGCCTGTAATCCTGGCACTTGGGAGGCTGAGGCAGGAAAATTGCTGTGAGTTCAAGGTTGTCTGAACTACATAGCGAGACCCTGTCTCAAAAAAAGTGTGGAAGGAGCTGCAAGCTATTTACCTCAGGCCTCTTTCCATTTATTCCACTTCTAAGGGGCCCAAGGAACAAGGACTGGAAACCTCTGGTTTAAAATCATGTAGTTGGGTGTGTGGTGCCTGCCTGTAATCCAGCATTTGAGAGGCTGAGACTGGAGGATCACAAGTTCAAACCCAGCCAGGGCAACTTAAGGAGACTGTCTCAGAAATAATTCTTTTAAATTAATATTATTTGAAGTCTATTAAAATTAAGGAAGTTCTGATAAAGTTAAATAGTTTGGCTGCTGTCAGCAATCGAAAATGTCAAGGAGATTGCTTTTCATTTATCAACACACTGGATTAAAAAAAAAAATAATTACTCTGAAGTCAGATTTTATGTCATCCTGTATCCTTACCACATTTTCTCAACTCTTTGCTACTCAGCTCAGTTCAATAGGATAGAAGAAAATAAAAACCAAACAGTTGTACCTGGGTATTATGAGACATGTATGAAAAGATCAGAACAGTTAGGATATACTTGTTAGCCAGAAATGGTGGTATAAACCTATAATCCCAGCACTCTGGGAAGCTGAGGCAAGTGGATCACAATTTCAAGCCCAGCCTGACAAGTTAGCAACTTAGTGAAACCCTGTCTCAAAATGAAAAATAAAATAAAAATTTTAAAAGGGCAAGAGATGTAGCTCTGTGCAAAGGCCTGGGTTCAATCCCCAGTACTGACAGAAAAGCTCACACACATTTGTACCAATTCTAAAAAAGGAATAATCACTGGCTCAACAACTGGACATGTTGATTTTATTAGTTCTTATACTACATAGGCACTTATCATGTAAGCACTGGAGCCACAGTCAAACTGAAGGTGAGATTAGTGTTTTCACAAAGCATATTTTTCAGGAATAACATATATTACGATTGCTTGAGTGAAAAACAAAAGGGATTCTGGATTTAGAGCTGCATTAAAAATTCTGGTCTGGGCCGGGCATGGTGGCGCACACCTTTAAACCCAGCACTAGAGAGGCTGAGGTAGGAGAAGCATTGTGAGTTCGAGGCCAGCTTGGGCTACAACACCAGCCTGAACTTCATAGTGCGACCCTGTCTCAAAAAACTAGGGCTGGGAGTTTGGCTCAGTGGCTTAAGCACCTGCCTGGCAGGCTTGAGGTTGTGAGTTTGATCCCAGGTGCCACAAAAAATTAAAAACAAAGAGTGGTGCACGGTGAGACTGGGGGGAAGGCAAGGGTCAGATCCCGAGCAGCTCAGGAGGCCAAACTAAGTAGTCTACTTTGAACTTTAGCCACAGCTATCAGAAAAGTACTGAAAAATTTTCAATTTGAGAAGTGATCTAGTCAGTTTTTGTTTTAATTGATCTGATGTCAGCAGTGACTGATTATGGGTATCCTTAAGTGCTTGTGCTTGTTGTGTGTGTGTGTGTGTGTGTGTGTGTGTGTGTGTTTTACGTTTCTAGGTAGAAGTGAAGCAAAGGAGTTGGCCTAGAAATCAAAGATGACTTCAGGACTGAGGGTATAGCTCAGTGGTAAAACATTTTTGAAGCCCTGGGTTTAATCCCCAGTACTAAAAAAAAAAAAAAAAAAAAAAAAAGGCTCATATAGGCACCTAAGTGCTGTCAATCGCTACTGTAAGAAATATCAGAGTAAGGAGCAAGATTGGGAGAAGTGAAAAAACTGATGAGTCTGGGTTTTAGAACATACAAAGTTCGATCTATGGAAAATCCAGGTGAAGACAGTGAGTCGTGAGCCACCAGAAGGTAGCTTAGAAAAATGATCTCAGTTGGAACATTAAAGTTGGAATGATCAGCATGAAGATGCTGTCGACACCAACAGCCTGAGAGGGTATTCCTAAGGTTTCTGGTAGACAGGGTGGATGCCTAGCACCAGTCTCTTATGCTCCCATCACCCACATGTGCTGCACATGCTCCTGGTCCCCTGCAAAGGCTGCCAAAGGAGGTTCTTTATACACAGGTTTTCCTACTTTGAACCGTAATATTCTATCACCTTGGCCAGAGGAGACCTGAACAGGGTTCAGGAAGGTTGATCCAAATACAGCTAGGTTAGTCATAGGTTTATGAGGACACCCTATACAGACCTTTGTTCACCACAGCAAGTCTGTTCAGAAAAATCATACAGAAAAAATGTTTTCCCACCTATGACATGGACAAATTCACTAGCTGCATACTAGTACACTGGCCAGTTATCTGTGTTGTCTTCACTTAACTCTCCCACCCATACTTGTAAGACAGCCTCACAGCAGATGGAGGATGGGTGTTGTTTTTCACCACTTCCTTTCACGTAGGCATTATGCTAAAAATATCAGAAGTCTGCAAATTAAAAAAAAAGAAAAGAAAAAAAGAAAAAGAAGAAGAAAAAAGAAGGAAGCATTTTCACTACACATCCCAGCATTTTCAGTAAGTCCCGTATCTCATTCATTTCAGCTTCCCATGAACTCCAAATGATCCAAACAACAACAAAAAAGGATGTGGGGGAGTTTTTGGTTGTTGTTGTCATCTTTGTTGTGTTTTGTTTTGTTTTTTTGAGACAGAATTTTCCTACTTAGTTCACGCTGGCCTTGCACCTTCCTTCAGCAATCCTCCTGCCTCAGTCTCCTGAGTGCTGGGATTACAGGTGTGTGCCACCATATCTGGCAACAAAAAATATATATATTTTTAAAAATTCTTTTTAAACAGCAATACCATCTCTAGGAAATGAAACCAAAAAGATGATGCAATTTATTATACAGCTATAAGAATGTTAACCAAAGCTCAACCTGCTGATACCAGGTCACATACTTTGGAAATACACAAAATTCTGGAAAACTTTCAAAGATTATCACCTCAGCCAGGATAGCCTATCAAAACTGAGCAATGTCCTCTCACTACAACCTCTTGGAACCCATAACTTCTCCACCCAAACTTCACTGCTATTCACAATGCATTATTCTTTGGACATTTCATTAAGTACCTCTGCTTATTAGGAAGCATGTAACTGAAAACTCACCATACAATTTTATCACAGTTTTACTTAAATCTACCACAATCTAAATAGCTCAATCGTTCTACTATCAAATCTCGATAAGCATCTGTCCCTCTTTCTCTTTGATCTTTTTCTCTTCCTGGAAGTGACACACTGGGAGGAAGGTTTGTGAACTAATAAGTTGCACTGTGTAAATGTGCTTGCAGAGGCCCCAGCCTTCACCAGATTTTTAAAGGGACCTATAATCCCCAAAATATTGTGGCTGATTCTACACAGTTGGTCGATTAACAGCATTTTGTTTCGTTTTGGTTTGGTTTTTGTTGGTTAGTTCCAATAACACTCAGGCTAAGAAAGCTCTGTTGAATTAATATCCTGAGGCTTTTCTGGAATTTTTGAACATTCCGAAATAGTTTTGGTTTTGTTTGCTTGTTTGTTTTTGCGGCACCGGGGGTCAAACTCACAACCTCGCGCCTGCCAGGCAGGTAGACAGGTGCCTAAGCCACTGAGCCAAACTCCCGGTCCTAGTTTTTTTTTTTTTTTTTTTTTTTTTTTTTTTTTTTTTTTTTTTTTTTTTTTTTTTTTTTTTTTTTTTTTTTTTTTTTTTTTTTTTTTTTTTTTGAGGGGCAGGGTCGCACTACGTAGCTCAGGCCGGCCTTGCGCTTGCGTTGTAGCCCAAGCCGGCCTCGAACTCACAAAGCTCCTCCTACCTCAGCCTCCGGAGTGCTGGGATTAAAGGTGTGCGGCACCACGCCCGGCTCCAAAACAGTTCTTAAAAAACCAAAGATTCACAATGTCAGCTCTTCTAGAAGGATACTAATCTTGATTCCTACTCAGAAGCAGCAGCAAGAGTTGGTAAACAATCACTAATAACCCAAGATATATTAAGAGCTAAACTTTGGAGTTTCTCCCTCTTGACAAATTTATCGGTACAGATCATAATAAATATCAACTATACTACCCAGTGATTCATTTCAAGCTTTAGCGAACTGGTGCTTTCGTTGCATTTTTAATGCAACAAAAAATAACTGGAGGCTAGGATTGTCTGTGCTGCTTCTGAATGGACCAGGTGCATTACATATAGTTAAGAAAATCTCTGTGACTGAATTCTGATATATGTCATATTAGTTTGGCAAAGATCATGGTTAAGGGGACCAGGGATTTAGTTCAGTGGCGCAAGTGCCTTCCTGGCAAGTGCGAGGTTGTGAGTTCGAACCCCGGTAACAAAATTTTAAAAAAATTAAAAAATAAAAACATGGTAAGTCTCAAGTACACAGCTCAATTAGTTTTCCAGCTTTTTGGCTAAACGGCTTAGTCACAGAGCATTTCTTTAAGTCTGTAATTCTACTCGCTCCAAATTCTGCAAACAAGATACAGGTAAGCAACCAAACCCTCAAATAGGAGTGAATCAGCTAATAAAGTCCGGTGGCAGGGACAGAGCGGGCTCGCGTCGGCAAGGAGAATGCAGGCACAGCGCGGGCTCGCGTCGGCAAGGAGAATGCAGGCACAGCAAAGGCTGCTGAGATTCCCGCACGGCCCTCACCCTCACACCTGTTCTTTGGCAGGGGTCTGTCTTCGGCCCGGCTCTCGGCAAAAACGCGGAAAGGGAGTAGCCCAGGTGGCGGCGAGGTCGTGCGGCCTGCACCTCACGGGCAGGCGGCGGTCTCGCGTAAGGCGCGAAGCCCGAGTCGCAGCCGCGAGGGGTGCCGGACGCGAGGGACCGCGGCGCCGGCCCGGAGTCCCGGGCCGCCCCGTCCCGCCCCCGCCCCGCTCACCCGGGCTCTTCAGGTTGTAGCGGGTCTCCATGGCGGGGCCCTGGGTTGGCTGCGGGCTCCGCGCTGCGGCTCGGGTCGACTGGGCCTTCTCCGGGACGGCGGACGGCGGGGTGAGGGCGCGGCCCCACCTCCTCGGGGCTGCCCGCCTCCCTGAGGGCCGGGCGGGCGCCGGCGCCGGTGGGGCGTTGCCAAACCGGGCGCCCGGGCTGCAGGTCAGCGTCTCTCGGCTGCAGACCCAACCCCGCGGCGGCCGCCGGGCTTGCGTCACCGCTCTCGTCCGGGTTTGTGAAGTTGCCCTGACGTGGCAGCCGCGTCGTGGCAGCCGGTCACTCCGCGAGGCCCGCCCTGCGCCCGCAAGCCTGGGCGGCGCCCTGGAGCCCGCGGTCAGCCGGGGGCGCCCAGGGCCGTGGATCTGCGAAGGCCGGCTGCGCGACGGGGAGCTGCAAGCGGCGGAGGCGCGCGAGGAACTGTGTGCGCTGAGAGGCTGGGGATTAGGGAAAGGAAGGTTATCAGGTGCAAGACGTCGTGCTAGGCACCGCGGGAAATTAAAGCTGTCAAGAAGCAAAGGCAAGGGAATTACTGTAGATAGGATTCAAGAGAAGGCGTACGCATAAGAAAGGTTAAACCTCAAAGGACACGCTTCAGCTTCTTGGTCCAGAGTGGACAGCGAGAAGACTGTGGCTTCTTGAAGGAGTGAGGACTTCAGGACCTGAGAAGGGAGGGAGGGAAGAGGAGATAGGGAGGTTGGAGGGGGAAGGAAAGATTTTTATGTGGGACAAAGAGGATTAAGCAAGTTGAGCAAGTTTTTGTTATATAAAGATAGAAAAAATGCTAGATTTCATGTTATAATGTCAGAACTAGCACTCTGAATCTATAAATGAAGGGCTTACTATGGGAATCAAAACATCCAGCAAACTCGCCCCACTCCTTTTTTTTTTTTTTTTTTTTAAATAGGGACTCCCTATGTTGTTGAGTCTGGCTTTAAACTCACCTGTAGCCCAGGATGGCCTGGAACTGTTAATAATGCTCCTGTCTCAGCCTTCCAAGTGCTGTGATTACACGTGTGCACCACACAGCTCAGCAGCCCTTTTTAAAGAGTAAAGCTGAAAAAGAAAATGAAAAAAAAAAGTAAAGTTGAGAAAGAAATGAAAGACAGCTGGAAATAGATGATTTTCTTTCTTTCTTCTTTTTTTTCCTCCTCTCGGTACTGGGAATTCAACCCAGGGCTGTGAACTGAGTTATATCACCAGACTTTTGGTTTTATTCAGACAGGATCTCCCTCTGTAGCCCAAGCTGGCCTCAAGTTTGTAGGGATCCTATCACAGCCTCCCTAGTGCTGGAGTTACAGGCCTGTGCCTCTTTGCCTTGCTCCCACCTCTTTTTTAAATTTTAAATTTTGAGATAGAGTTTTACCAAATCAATAATTTTGCCCAGGCTGGACTTGAACTTGTGATCCTTCTGACTCAGCCTCCCAAAGTGAGATGGTGTCTTTTAAACCATTCCATGGTAGTGATTTCTGACTAGTAATCTGATTGACATATATAAAACCAAACCAAACTCCAGTGTGCTGCTTCATTCCCTAATTTATTCTTTGTGGTCAGTCTTCAAATTGTGTAACACTTGGCATCTTCTCCTGTCCTGGCTGTAAAAACCCCTGTCTGGTGCAATAAGCCCTGCAGTAGCCAGGCCTGCCAAATAGGTATCGGAACATCTGACAACCTTTGGGAACAATTTTCTTCCTCTCAGCAGAGACAAGGAATATTTTTCTTTTTGTTCACATTTTTTTTTTTCAGCACCAGGGATCAAACTCACAACTTCATGCCTGCCAGACAGGCACTTAAGCCATTGAGCCAAACTCCTGGCCCTCATTTCTTTGAGGCAGTGTCGCACTATGTAGCTCAGACTGGCCTAGCGCTCAAGTTGTAGCCCAAACCGGCCTCTAACTCACAGCGCTCCTCCTACCTCAGCCTCCCAAGTGCTGGGATTAAAGGCGTGCACCACCACTCCCCACTCTCTTTTTGTTCACTTTAAAGCCACCATCACATAGTTTGGGCTTGGGTCAAGACTGGTTCTGTAGAATTAAGTCCTCTCCTTCCATAGTTAAAAACAATAAATCACTTCTGACCATTTACCAGCGTATGTCAAAGTTTGATTATAGTCTTGCTGTAAAAGCAACACCAATTCCAAATTTTATTTAGGCAGACATTTATAGAGAAAGGAACATTTAGATGCAAATAGAAGAATCATTTTATTTAAAGGTTACTAGATTCTTGACTGACATCTGGGCAAGAAGGGAGCTAGTAGTGTTCCCCAAAATTTAATTTTACCTGAAAATTGTTTATACTTTATTGGGCACATTTATTTCTTCCCAAAAGAAAGTTGTAATTTACATCAGGAAAAAGATTCTATCCTGAATCAAATTCGGAATAATTTTTCTTTCATATTTGGTAATCCTAAAAATAACTCTTTTTTTTTTTTTCCCAGACTCTCACTCTTACCAGGCTAGGCTCAAACTCACAATCTTTCTCCTGCCTTACCCTCCCAAAGCGCTGGGATTACAGCAGTGCACCACCATGTCTAGCTAGAAAACATCTTTTTTTTTTCTTTAAGCAGACTCAGCAATAACAAAAATGACAAAAGATAAAAATGTTTCTGAATCTTAATAACTTAGAACTACTATCTTTGACCTACATAATTCCTATTTCGTATAGGTGATAACCAGGAGCCCTTTGAAATGCAGGTCCCTTCCCCACTGCCTACTGCATCTTGTGCAAGGTCTGGACTGTACTTTATTAGCACCTACTGTGTATCTGTCACTTCAGATACCTCAACTCATGTATTTTTCATCAAAACCCTGGCAGTGGCACAGATTCTACCCATTTTCTAAATGAATATACAGTAATTGAAGTCTTAAAGAAATCAAGCAATTTATTTAAGTTCTCTGGTTTTCCAACAATAAGTTCTTTTTGGAATGTTAATTTTTATCACATTGACGAAACTTTAAATATTTTCATCTATTTTGTTTTTGAATTTTTTGTGTTTTGTTTTGTTTTTTTTTTTGAGACAAGATCTCATATGTAGCCCACCCAGACTGGCCTCAAACTCACAGTGATCCTCCAGGCTAGTCTTCCCAAGTTCTGGGATTACAGGCATGTGCCACTACACCCGGCCATCTAGTTCTTGATTTAGTTTGAATACTTTGAATTCTATTTCAGAGGTTCTGAAAGCTTCAACAACTTATCTAGAAAATGAGAACCCCAGTCAAGTCTAAATTTTCAGACTCTGAAACATGAGTCATGCTACACTAACATTTGAAAAAAGAGATTTTTTTCCCCATTTGCAAAGAAGATATGTTTCTTAGAACCTCAGTGCTATTTTTGGTTACGCACTTAAAATATCCTTCAGCATTTAAAACTTTGTTTTTCCCTTTTGGCACTGCTGGAATTGAACCCAGGGCCTCATGTGCTCTAGGTAAGCACTCTGCCACTGAGTTACATCCCCAAATCAACTTTTCTTGTTTTATAAAGTGATTTTCTTGATTATAGAGAGTCCTTCCTGGTCTTTGTCTAGGTCCAGGAAGTTTATATTTGTAATCCTATGGAAACATTATTGGAATTTCAGTAAGCTAATCCCAACCTACCATATTCAGTACAACCCACAGCAAGAATAAAGACAATAAGACATATTAATAGTTATGCTTATGGGTCCTAAGTCCAGCCAGGATGAAGGTTCATCAGAACAAAGGTGTCGATCCAGGGCCCAACTAGAATTTTATTAACTCGTGAAGAAGGGAGTGGCTTGAGAATGAGTGACTGTGAGAATGCTGGAAAACACGTGAGTACCATGAGCTGGGCTAGGTAGGAGACCTGAAAATACCTCTGCAATATGCAGAGAGAAGATTATGCAGAAAGACTAGGGTTGGGGATATAGCTCAGCAGCATGAGTGCCTGTCTGGCAAGTGCAAGGTCCTGTGTCTAGTTCCCGCTACCAAAAATAAATAAATAAAAAACAAGAAAGACTAACCTGTATAACACAATTGAGGTAGCATCTAATGTTTTGGGGTCTGGGACTGGTACTGCAGTTCTGATAAGTAAACTTTTCTGCCCTCTAAAGTCATAGCCTCTTGTCTCAAGGCTCAATCCCAAGTGACAGCCATTGAGCAGTGACTCTTCATCCCACCCAGCTCAACCATGTTTTTTGGGAGTCATGGGCAGAGCAACAGTGACTGTCAAAGACTAGCTCCAAAGATTACTCATCAGCACCTCAACTCGCCCTATTTACGTTACTTAAAATCAATTGAAGAGATAAAGGGATAACCTAGCCAGCTCTGTGCATATCAGTATATGGAGATAGGGCCAATTTTAGCCAAAATGGGTATAATTGCTGTTTATTCAAGGAGAGTCATCCAGGTAGTCCTCCACACTTGATCATAAAAACTATGAGATTGTTCTTCACTATTTAGAATATGAGCAAACTTTGACCCCATAACCATCCTATTCAGAACTTGCCGTGATTAATGTTTTGGTGTACTTACCTTAAGCATTTATTGTAAGCCATAGGTATTTAAGAGGTGAAATTCCATTGGATATTGTTGGCCCATTCAGATGGCCCAAGATTTTCCTGGGTGAGGTCCCAAGGTTAAAGAATACATGTGTGCAAAAGGCTGGGAATTCAGCTCAGTGGCCTGTGCCACTCCACTCTTGAGATGGGCCATTCATATCCATACCAGCCCTCTGTCTGTCCTGTGATTCCTCACAGGCATGCAGAGAGTGTACAGAGGTGCTGTGTGTTTCCCAGTCAGGGAATGCCAGCTCTCGGCTCCCTTCTACAACTGTGACCAAAACCCAGTGGGGTGCTTCCATTCCTCTGTTTTTGTCACAGGCCCCAGCCAAATCCACACTGACAAGGTAAGTGGCAGGGTAGGGTCAATGACTCTTAGGGCTTGCACCTGTCCTACAGCCCTCTTTGAGTCTTGAAAAGCAGCTTCCATTGTGTCTGTCCAGCAAGCAACTTCCACTGCATCTGTCCAGTCCCATGTTGTGCCCCTTTTGGTCATCTGATATAAATGGCACAGCGGGGCAGCTGGGTGCAGTATATCTGCCTAAAACCTAACAAGCCCACATATGCCTATAATTGGAGTACTGTCATGGGTCTGGTCTTACCCAACCATATAATACCCAAGGATTTGACAAACAAACCAGGTCCCTGGATCTTGTCTTCGTTTCTGGCCTACTCTCATGCCAGAAAATCTTCCTTCAGACTGTGAATGATGGCTTTCAAATCTGCAAGACAATCAGGTTAAAATAATATCAATACAAAACAATGACACAGAGTGGCTTGGCCCAGGTGGCCAGGTCCTGAGCCACCAGACCATGACACAAAGTTAGGTTATGCAAATAGCCTCGTGGCAACATCTGGAAGGTCCATTGCCTGCCCTCCCAGGTGAACGGAAATTGGTCCTGACTACCAGCATCAGGATGAGACCTCACAGTCATTCACCATGACCCATCCAGCTTCTGCACAGGCCATATTGAAAGGCTGAGCAGGAAATATCACTCACCCCTGCTTTTTCCAATTTCAAGACAGTCTGTTCTATCTCTTCATGGCCTCCAGGGAGCTGGTACTTCACACAGTCCACGTGGCCTGTGGGAGAGTCAGTGGTGTGTGGTGTGAATGTCCTCAAACTATAATTTTTACCATGGGAATTCACAACTGGAATTCTCCCTGCATGGTGTCAAGCTGAGCACCATTCACTATGTCCACCCCCAGTATGTTTTCAGCAACCAGGGAAACCTAATCATCATACAGATGTAGGGGCAAGCACCCGATACCCAGAGTCACCTGGGTCTTCCAGACCATGATATAGAGACCCTCATACCATTGTATACATGTGGTAGTTCCTGAAAAATGATCTGAGTTGCCATATATTAGCGTTGACTCAGCTCCAGTATCCACCAATGCTAATATACCCTGCAGATTCTTTGGGGACCAGTAAATAGTCAATTCCACTTGTGGCCTCCAGTCTCCTGGGACCCACAAGACGAAAGTAGCACAGCCTGACTCCTAATCTGGATAAAAGGAGGCCAGTATCACTTCTTCCCACTTCACTGGGGATGTTTTGGCGTTCTGGCCCTGGCCCATGGGCCAGTATTGCTGCTCAGGGCATCACTACCTCCACAGAGTCAGCAACCCAGCCAAAGGTTGCCTGTCTGACTTATCTGTGACTAGGTCAGAAGCCTGCAGGTCCACACAGATCTGGCACCAACTGATCTTCAGTGGCCCCACAGCCCGTCCTTGGGGAGGATGATCCTGCTCACCCAGGGTCTTGCTCCTTTTTCTCCTTTGCTGGCACAGTTTTTATAGATCTTGCCTTACTGTGGCCCTTCACTTCCACATCTCCCAGCCTGGCCAAGGCCTCAACAGCATTGTGGATCAGGTGATCTGTAAAGGGGGCTCGAAGGGCTGCCACTGACCTGAATGTGCCAGTGCACCTGCTCAGCCAGATTATGTCCTTCATGCGTGCCCTCAGCAGTTCCTCATCTGGGCTACGGTACTGCAGTGCAAACATCATCTGTCACGTGCCCATTTCATGTAGCACAGTTATCAAGTCTAGATAGTGACTTGTTCTGGCAGGTCACCTGGATTCTCACAAACTGGGTGAGCCGCTGCCTTCAACCAATTTATTGCAGTCTGATTACCTGCTTCTGGGGTCATCCTCTGCACATCCTATGGAACCCATCTCAGAAGGTGTGCTGGCTGTGCTGACTATTTGGGACATCTCTTGTGAGATTAACTGCGTGTTATCTGCCCCATCGTCCCACAGCCATGGCAGTCACACAGGTACTGTTTCACCCACCTTCTGCTTTAATTGTTTTGCTAGGTCCCACAGCTTCATGGCTGTATAGGTCACATACATTGTATACCAGGTAGAGGTAGGGGGCCATCCCAGTCTTTCTCCTTAGGCTGGGGGTTCCTCTACCTCCACTTTTTTTTTTTTTCTCCTACCTCCACTTTTTGACGAGTAGCTGGCCTAGCATGCAAAACCATGGGATTTTCCCAGGGGTTTTTCTCAGACATGAGGACTTAAGCTTCTGGAGACATTTCTGGAGAGGCAGAGCTTTAACATGAGTTCCACAGCAGCCAGCCGTTGCTCAAGGTTCTCCTCTATCTGCTGCAGCTGGTCTACTTGCCAGACAAGACCATCCACCTCTTGATTTATGCAGCAGAAGACGATGAAAAACAGCCAAGCCACTTGGCCTGCTTGTGAGGGGGAGAAATTTGTCTGTCTATTGCTTCCAAGGTTTTCAAGACATCCCTGGGCTCCAAATGGACTGATTCCCAGTCCTCTGGGGCCTTCCAAGCTGCCAAGAAGGTGGCTACAAGTTGCCATGATGAGGCCAAGGTCACTTATCATTCATTCCCTGGGGCGATGCCAGTAGGGCTACTCACCTCAACGTCTTCTGACTCTGCCAGTTGTCATCCCACTCAGGGGGCCCAAGGTTAAGGAACACACATGTACAGGACATCAGCAGGAACTGCTGGCAGCATGGAGCAGAGCAGAGAGCCAGGACATGAGTGCAAGAAAGCCACCTGCATCTTTTTTTTTTTTAATGTTATTTAATTTTATTTTTTGGTACTGGAAATTGAACTCAGACCTTCACGCTTGCCAGGCAGATGCTGTGCTACTGAGTTATATCCCAAGCCCTTGCATCTTTGTTGTATAACTCTTCTAAACGTTGTTACCTCATGTTTACATTCTTACATCGTGCTGTAACCTGTGCATGCGTGTTTACCTGTGCTACGTCATGGTTACATAACTGTATCCCACTGTATGCCTGCACTAGACAAGCAGGGTCATGTCCTCTGGTGTTGTTAGATACCTCTGAGCTTTGAAGCAGTCTGAATGGGTCCCCACCGATATACAACATTTCTGTACTAAAAACGTCTGCTGTCAGTTAACTGGATTACTTTTATTGCAAACAGTCATGCTATTATCACTTGGGTGGATAGTATCAATTGGCTAATTTTATGTCAGTGTCTTCTAGACTAAAATTAAACATTTATTTTAAACATTTTATTCTAAACATTTTAATTTTTTTGAATATTTTAGAGTTTTTTGTTTTTCAGGGGAAAAACTCATGCCATAGTTTTTTCTACCGTTATTCTTCTAAGATTTCCTTTGAAATTGGTTAAGAAGAAATATGAGCCGGGTGTGGTGGCGCATGCCTTTAATCCTAGCACTCGGGAGGCTGAGATAGGCCGAGCGTTGTGAGTCCGAGGCCAGCTTGGGCTACAATGTGAGCTCAAGGCTGGCCTGAGCTCCGTAGTGCGACCCTGCCTCAAAAAACTAGGGCTAGGGATTTGGCTCAGCAGGTTAAGCACCTGTCTGGCAGGTGCGAGGTTGTGAGTTTGATCCCAGGTGCTGCAAAAAAAAAAAAAAAAAAAAAAAAAAAAAGAAGAAGAAATATGAGCCATTTTCCCACAGGGATGTAGCTGATGTTACTGCAATAGAGATGTTGGTTACGTCTTTACCAGGGACACAGTTTTTAAACTCTGGTTACCTGAACAAAAATGTCAGACAGCACAGAGTTCGTTGTTGTTGGTATGCCAGTCTTGCTATGCTCTAGCTTATTACTTATGCTCTTGGTTACCATCTGCCTAAGAGATCTAGGAGAGAAAAGTGCCTTTTTTTTTTTTTCCTTTTGTTTCTGCTGTGTTCAAGATACGTTTTATCTGCTCATTCTATTTTTTTTTTTTTTCTTTGTACCAGGGATTGAACTCACAATCTCACGCCTGCCAGGCAGGCGCTTAGGCCACTGACCTAAATCTCTGGCCCTATTTTTTGAGGCAGGGTCTCTCTGTGCAGTTTAGGCTGGCCTTGAATTCACTTTGTAGCCCAGGTTGGTCTCAAACTCACAATGACCCTCCAGCCTCAGCCTCCTGAGTGCTGGGATTAAAGGCGTGTGCAACCACGCCCCACTATTTTAACATTTTTCTAATGCTATATTTTAGAAGAAAATATTAGGGAGAACTATCAGGTGAGTATATCTGAAATGCAGTAGAGCACATAAAATATTAGTGGAGTAGGTTTCTTCTACCAGATGATTTACAGTGCACCATTTCTCATCTTAAAAGCTCAATAAGTAAGCAAATAATTCCTTTCTAAATACAATAGCAAATAATTATTTCCAACACTTAAAATTTGAACCATGTCTTTTTTAACTTATCTTCTCTTTGAGATCCCATGGGCTCCTATAACTCTCCCCTAGAATTACAGCTTTTGGTATTAGTGACAAGGAAAAAGAATCTTTCTTTTTTCTTTTCTTTTCTTTCTTTCTTTTTTTTTTTTGTTTGTTTGTTTGTTTTTGGAAAAAGAAACTTTCTTAGGACTGCTTTTGCTTTATTTGCATGGATTGCATGTGGGTTATTTTGTTTTTTGTTTTTTTCCTTCAATGTGCTTTTAAAACTAGCAACAAAATGTATGATACTTCTCGTTCCTTCTCAGTTCTGATGCATTAATGAGTTTGGCAAGCATGATTTCATTTTCTAAGTTTAGCTCTAAAGGATACACCTGCAACTTAGATAAAACTACTATTTTGGGGTGAGGGACAGGCACCTTAGGGTGTTTTAAAGACACCTGGAGCACTGCAGTATCTTTGTACTCCCTCTGTCTGAGTCTTCTAACAGCTGCTCTGCACTGCCCCTTTGCCACTGCACATATGCCTTTTCTCTTGTGTCCTGTAGCCTGTCACCCCAATTTGTTATTCTCTGGACCCTTTTTATCTACTTTCCAATTGATGAAACCTAATCATTCACATACTAACCTGGATAGCTTACAATCTTGGGCAGCTAGGAAAATGCAAAGTGACAAAAAATTACTAAGTTCAAAAATACTGAGTTCAAACAAATTTATGTTTTATTTGCCACTATAGCATCCCCAAATTTAAAAAAAGAATTCGTAGATATGTAAAATATTCTTTGCTTCATAAAGGTCAGCATATACAACTTTTTATAGTAAGTCTGTATCCACAGAGCATGGGCAGTATTATTAATGTCTTCAGAACAATCAAAGCAAAATCTGATTTACTTGAATGATGGAACAAAGTCATCAACTTCTGAAAAGCAGCCCTGGATTTCCCTACAATTTATTCTTTTAGCACTAAACAACCATGGTATACCAGGTATGGGTATACTACAATCTATCTGCTTGTAGCACCCAGCAGGAAAATACTGAGGCCAGTTTAGCTTCCCCAGGGACTTGAAGTTGGGTTTAGGTGCATTAAATTCTTAAATAGTAACGTATAGCATGTAGGCCAGAATAGGAAGCAAAATTGTTCCAACACTATAATTTCTCAGAAAAGTTGCTTTGTAAGTGGTGCAAGTGGCACAGATTCCAGGAAGAGAAAAATCAGTGCCTCCCGAGAATCTGCCATGCTGGGTCTGGGATATCCAACCAGAAGACAACTAGCCACCCTTCCTGGTAAGCATTGCAAAGGGCTCCAGGTAGAGAAAAGTCAGCGCTTCCCGTGAGCCTACCAGTGCGTGGGCTAAGAATCAACGCCCCCCCAAACCCCCAACCCGTAAGCAACCCACTGATTCAGAGGACCGGCTAAGTTATAGCAACTAAGGTACATAAAATAACTAAATGCTTGTATTGTTTGGTTGATTTTGCAGGCCTGGGGCAAGCAGTCTGAGCGGCTCTTGGGAGGATGACAGTATACAATGTAGCAAATATGGGGGATTTCCTTCTATCTTGTCTTTGAGGCCCAATATTTTTCTCACTGTTTTGCTTTATTCTGATTAATTGTTTTGCTTTATTTAATATTGTTTTGATTGGTTTTATTCTGTTTTGTTTTTGGTTTGATTTTGCTATACCTGATAGAATGAACAACTATTGTGAAGATAACAATACATACTATAGTAGCTATACTATGTTTTCCTAGTATCCTGCTTTGAAGTTCTGTACCAATTTTACTGCTTCGTTTTGATTGACTTTGTCCTGTTTTGTTTTGTTGGATTTTACTATCTTTAAAATGAAATTTTTTTAAAAAGTTGTTTTATATTTTTATTTTTACTCTCATTTTTGAACAAAAAACTCTTCAGGGAGATAAGATCTCTTGAAAGAGTCTGAAGCAATGGCAGTTTCCTGTTATAAAATTCATCCAACAAAATCAGGGGGCAAAAAGGCAAAGACATGTTTGTTAATTATTCCCGAGAGTATGATATTGGTAAACATATATTGGAGGTCATTATTAGTAGGTTTTTTAGGCAATTATTAAATAAAGAAGAACTTATTTATGGACATCAAAATAGGTAGAAAAATAACAACTGTCTTGGGCTGAGCATATAACTAAGTAGATGGTACTCAGTTGAACCTAGCATGAACAAGCAACTAGATTCAACTTCTAGCATTACAAAAATAAAACAAGCAAACAAAAAACTCTTTAGCATTTAACAAGTGGTTCTGGAAGTTCAGTAAATACTCCATCACTAGCAACCTACTCAATTTAAATCATGGTCTATCTTAAATAACTGGAAAGGAACTAAAAGATCACTCGAAATGTTTTCCAGTGATGATCAAGAGTGAGCTATAGAAAATGCATGTAAAGAATTTGAATATAATTTTTTGAGAAAAAAGCAATTAGAACAGTTTTTCTAAATTAGTACCATTTTGTATAACTTGTGACATTGAGAATGAATATTTAAATATCTAAGTTAAATCACATAGGATTTTAAAACCATAGAATTTACATTTATAAACATTTCCATTTAAATCGTAAGTTAAATAATGTCAGTTTTCAAAGCTCCATAACCAGGTTGGAAAAGACACTACAGTTGATATTCAAGAAAGCTCCCCCAGGTGATTCCACCCTCTCCACCAAAACTCCTCCCTATCTATTTTATCACCTACATGGAAAACAGTATCTCTCAAATTACAAGTTACCTGGAGTGCTTCCATAAGACACACAGAAAACTACCATAGATTCTAAGAGAAGACTAGGGTAGGGAATCTGCCTAAACACCCTAGACAATTTTTTCCCCCAGTAATACAGAGGACTGAACCCAGGGCCTCAAGCAATCTAGCCTATGCTTTTCCCTCAGTCCTTTTTGAGACAGGGTCTTGCTAAGCTGCCCATGCTGGTCTTGAACTTGTGATCTCCTCCGGTTCAACCTCCTGAATTGTTAGGATTAAGGTATGTGCCACTGCATCTAGCCTAGAGGATTAAAGCCAGACAATTTTGGAAAATACTGGCCTAGAGCATTAACTGAAACAATATGCAAATTGGTGGCATTATTTCTTGCACATTATGAACATCAGTTGAGTTCCTTCCTCTCTCACTGAGCTAGGAGGATGTACAGGACTGGTCTCCTTTATTACACTGCTTTGCAGGGAGGGTGTAAAAGCCTAAAGACCATAGCTACCTCACAAGGAGCATTCAGGTGTTCTGGTCTAAATCCAGAATTAGTTCTATGTTAATGACTACCTAGTTGAGGAAGGCTGAGTATTAGAGAATTTAGCTCTCTGCAAAGGCAAAAAGAAAAAATTAGGTGGCAGCCTTGGGGACGTAGGCAAGTAATACAAGCAAGGGGCAAATAGAAGCAATAATGCAAGCAGGAATGGAATTCTCCACAGTGGTACTGAGGGTTAGCATGGGCCTGAGGTCTAAAATTGCTCTGTGGTAGTTAAACAGTGTCAGAGGAGGGGCCCCATTCAGAAGATAGTCCCTAGTCTTATGATTCTCAATTTTGGGAGATTAGAATAATCCCACTTGTCCCAGGATATTATTAGTAAAGACTGAGGAAGTGGGATGTCAAAGGTTTTAGGCAGCTGGATACCAGTTAAAGCCCTCCTCCACCCTGAGTAATAGCTTAGTTGTTGGGAGGATGGAATCAGCACGAATGGGCAAACTCATGTAATACTGGATAAGACAATGTCATCTGATTTAAGATATGAGCTCATGAATCACTAAACTCCAAGTAAAGACAATTCCATCATAATCATGATTGCCTAGTAAAGATGACCCTCTCAGGACTGCAGTCCCCTCAACTCCCCACCCCCAGTACAACCCTGTACACAAGGGTGGACAGGAAAAATAAAACCGCTAAAGTAAAATCACTGCAGACTCCCCTGATCAAATAAAAAATTAAGAATTTACTCAGAATTCCCTGTATGCTTAGACCTTAAGTGAACAAAAATATTTCAGGTGAGACAGGAAGTCCTCAGCTAGCCAGTGAATTTGCTCTAGCTTTGTTTTACAGAACAAATTAGATTGTGAGGTCATTTTTAAAAAGGAAATGAAAGAAAAAAATACCAGAATGCAGGGCATTACATAGAGAATTTCATAAGATCTTTTTCTGTTTGTTTTGCTTTTTTATATTTGTAATTATGAGTGTGTGATAATTTGCAATGTGAGTTGTATGTATTGTGACTCACAACAATTTAAAACGAATTTTATAAAGATTCAGCTCCTACAGT
>RJWM01011183.1:46094-60779 GCA_004363535.1 Dasyprocta punctata | reverse complement strand
TGTAGTGTTGACTTGGTGGCCATGAATTTCTCCAGTTGTTCTTTTTCATGGAAGTATCTTATTTCTCAATTACTTTTTAAAGATAGTTTTGCAGGATACATCAATCTGGTTTGAAAGTTGTTTTCTTTCAGGATTTGAAATACTTCACTCCAAGCTCTTCTTGACTTGAATGTTTGTGTTGAGAAGTCTGTCATGATTCTGATAGACTTTCCGTCATAGTTGATCTGTTTCTTTTCTCTGACAGCTTTTAGTATTCTGTTCTCATGCTGAATTTCTGATATCCTAATTATTATATGCCTGGGTGAAGATTTATTTTGGTTATGGTTATTTGGGGTTCTATATACCTCACTTATGTGTATATCAGATTGTCTTGCCATGTTTGGAGAATTTCTGCTATTATTTCTGCCAATAGTCTTCACAGATCACTCATATTGACCCCTGTTTTTTCATTTACGCCTATCAATCTTACATTATTTCTCTTGGCATCATCTTGCAGTTGCTGAATTGTTGTTTCCTTTTTCTTGTCATTTTTAAGAGATCTTTTCTTTTGTGATTGTAAGCTTCCATGCTGTCTTCAATGTCTGAGAGTCTATCTTCAATTTCATTCTAGCAGTTTTACCAAATTTCAGTGGAATTTTTAATTTCATGAATAGCCTTTTGAATCTGTTTCATGCATTCTAATTCTGTCTTATATTGTTCATTCAAAGTTTCCATCATTTTCATACATTCTTCTGTTTTTTATCTTTATCTTCTTTAGATACATGCAGCATTTCTTTCATGATGTTTGCCATTTCATTTTTTCCCTGAGAGATTTTTTAAAATTTTTTAATTTTTTTGATATCAGGGATCAAACTCACAACCTCACACCTGCTAGGCAGGTGCTTAGGCCACTGAGCTAAATCCCTGGCCCTATTTTTTGAGACAGGGTCTCACTGTACAGTTTAGGCTGTCCTTGCACTCACTTTGTAGCCCAGGCTGGTTTTGAACTCACAGTGATCTTCCTGCCTCAACCTCCCAAGTGCTAGGATTAAAGGCTTGTGCCACCACACCTGGCTCTGAGAGATTGTTTCTGATCTGACTTCCTCTATAACTTCATGGACCTGTTTCTTTACTTCAGTTACTGTCATTTCTGAAAGTTCAGTTGTGTGACTTCCAGTGTCTTCCATTTCAGTGTCTCTTGGGATTGTTCTTGGTGGGCTGGAGGACTGAGTCTGCATCTTGCTCTTTTGTTTTGTCATTTTCCTCTGGAACCTGGCTGGCTGGCCAGGTAGCCTCCTGATGGATTGCACTGGAATGCTGTGCTCAGTGGAACTGCAATCCTCCATTATCCCCATGGCTAGCTGGGGTGCACCCCTAAACTATGGTGCTGGAGCTTTATGCTCTGTGGCCTGTGAGACTGGCCACATGTTCCCCTGGTCTACTTTGTTGTATTGCTCTTGGACTCTGGGCTGAGTAAAGCTTGCATCCTCCCTACAGCTAGCAGGGGCACACCCCCAGAGTGTGTCGCTGGGGCCTAGAACCTGGCTGAGTGGGGTTCAGAACTTCTGCAACCAAGGTGGCTAGCCGAAATGAACCCCTGGGGTGTGACACTGGGGCCTTGGGCCTGGCTGGGTGAAGTTCAGAGCCTCCAGGATCCAGGTGGCTAGGCAGAGTGTGCCCCAGATGTGTGTCATCACCAGGATCTTGCATCTGGCTGTGAGAAGTTTAGCGCCTCTGGAGTGCAGGGCAAGCCAAAGCGCACCCCTGGTGTATGGTGCTGGGGCCTTTCTCCTGGCTGGGTGGAATTCAAAACCTCCAGGACCTACTGTGTCACTAGCTGGGCTGTACCTCTGAACTATGGAGCTGGAGCCTTGTGCTCCGATGGATGGAACTCAAATTCTCCAAGACCTTTCAGGTATGCTGGTCATTCCTGATGAGTGGCTCTGAGGCTCTGGACTGGGCTAGGTTCAGTTCCTCTGTGTCCTGTGAGGATGGTTGGGCATTCCCCTGATGAATTGCGCTGGGATGCTGGGCTGGGCAAAGCTCGGATCCTCTGGGCAGCTAGAGAAGACATACTCCCAGAATGTGGCACTGGGTCCTTACACCTGGCTTGGTGGAGTTCAGAAACTCCAGGAACCAGGCAGCTAGGTGGGGCACACCCCTGGAGTGTGGCATTACTGGGACCTTGCATCTGGTTGTGAGGAGTTCAGAGCTCTGGTGTGTGGGCCTAGCCAGAGTACATCCATGGCAAATAGTGCCGGGGCCTTGCTCCTAGCTGGGTGGAGTTTGGAACCTCCAGGACTTGCTACATGGCTAACTAGGATGCACTCCTGTACTATGGAGCTGGGGCCTTGTGCTCTGATGGGAGGAACTCAAACTCTTCAAAACCCAGCTATGCTGGTTGCTCATTGATGAGTGGCTCTGGAGCTCTGGGGTGGGCTTGTTAACCTCTGTGTCCTGTGAGGTTCTCTGGTCATTCCCCTGATCAATATATATTAATTTAAAAAGGGAGAAGGTTTATTTTGGCTCACAGTTTCAGTCCTTAGTTTCTTGGTCTCACTTCCATTCGATTTATGGTAGCACAGTAGATCATGACAGGGAGTGCATGGTTGAGGAAATGACTCACCTCAAGGTGGACAGAAAGCAGAGACAGACAGACAGAGAGGGTGCGGGAGAGGAAGGGAGAGAGGAAGGGACTGGGTTCTCAATATTCTCTTCAAGGACACACATGCAATGACACAACTTCCTCCTATTAGGCTCCATCTCTAAGAGGTTCTACCACCTTTCGAAAGAACCACAGGGTGTCAATCAAGCCTTTGACATATGGGCCTCAAGGGGAAAGTAAGACCCAAATTACAGGAAATAGTTAGCTGCTTTTTTTTTTTTTTAGCCAAATGCTATACCTCCATGATCTCATTTAACCTCTTAACAACTTTGTGAGACATATGACAAAATATTAATTCCATTTTACAGAGGATGAAATCAAAACTCAGAGAAATAACTGGAATGCCCAAGTAACTGGAATGCTTGGAATTGATCAAAATTTTGAACTTCATTTCTTGCATTTTTAATTTTTCTATTATTTTTTAATTTTTTAGTTTTTTTGGGTCATAGCACCTTCCTTTTGCTTAATTTTGATAGAATTCAATTTACCTTTCTTTTTGGCTGCTTTTGCATCAAGTGTCAAGTCTAAGAAATAATCGCTAATACAAGGTCATGAAGATTTAAGAATATGTTTTCTTCTAAAGAGTTTTATAGTTTTAAGTCTTATATTTAGATCTTTGATCCATATTCAATTAATTTTTACATGTGGCATGAGGTAAGGGACCAACTTCATTCTTTGGTGTGAGAACAATCAGTTGAAAGAGTATTTTTTGTTACAGACACCATTCTTTCCCTTTCTTCCTTCTCCTTACGTTACAAATGTGATATCTAGAGATGCTGCAACTAGTTTATACCAATAAGGGAAAAATAACAGATTTTGAGATTCTGATATCAATTGTTGACTGGATTTTTTTGTTATATAAGAAACAAAACCAAAATCATAATTATGTAAATGTTTATGGTATTTTTCTGTAAAATCATGACACTAGTTTCTGATGCACCATTTTTCTCTGAGTAGACATTTCAAACAGTGGTTACTTCCTGGTGACTCTACCTTGATTGAAAATTTTCTCAAAACTCAAGAATGTGCCATGTTAATCATAGATTTTTCAGGTATGAAACCTCATGAGGCTGTCCAAATATAATTGACCTGGGACCGGAAGTACACCAGCTGGCTAACCACATCCTCTTGGAAATACAGAATGTTGAAATGAGCAGCCTTTTGAGGGGTTTGTTGGTTTCTTGAACTGAAGTCTTTAAAACCACAGTGACTTCTGACTCTGTTTTGTTCTGTTTCTGCTTTTCTTTTGGACTCCATGCAATGCTGCTCCCCCTCATTCTTCAAATTTTGCTTTTGAATTTTTTTTGTTGTTCTTTAATGTAGGCAGAATCTTTTCAGGGCCCCCCAAATGCTGTAATAACATATTTTCCCCCTGTCATGGTCTTGATTCTTGAGCTACCCAGATAGCCTTTCATGTGATCACCTGGGCATTATTTTCTCTGTATGGAGTTCGTGCATGAAGTGCTAAATGCAAAATTACTCTTTGGAAGCCCAGGAAACACATTATTCTTTTATTTCATAACTATAAAATAAATATTTTCCCAAAAATTCTCCATGCTCTTTCCTATTTAGATAAGTCAGTTTAAGAGCAATAAAGGTAGGTTTTAAAACAAATTAGAATTATCATATATTTGTAATTATTACTTATTTTTTTTTCAGTCTGTGGGCCACAATATTTGTCACTCTGTTAAGCTAATTTCAGATAGAACTGCAGGATATCAGCTGTTCCTTTACTTACTGGATAACTCTAGCTTCAGATTTGTGATTTTTGGCTACAGTGTTCCTTTTCAAAGATCCATGGGTATTGAGAAGAGATTCTAGAAAATCTGAGTTCCAACAATTCGTGTAGCATCTTTAAAATCTGATCTATTTGGGCATTTTGGTATACTCTTGTAGTCCTGGCTACTCAGAAGAGTTAAGCAGGAGGATTGCTTAAGACTAGGAATTCAAGCTAAGCTAGGACAATACAGTGAGAGGTCATCACAAAAGGACAAAACAACAATTAAAAAATAAAATTCAATCTGGCCTGACTTTCTGAGGGTCAATTATCTCAAGCTTAACTCTGAAATTAGGTTTGCAACAAATCCTTGGACCTCATTCTGTTATCTTTCTACAGATCTTTATTAAATCACTTACCGTCCAGCAGGCACTAAGCATTGTGTAAGTGCTAGAGATAAAATTATAAATAATATATTTTCAAAGTTTTCATGGCTTTTTCCTATTTATTATATGATAAAGAGAACTCTGTTGCGTGTTCTTCAGAAATGATATTACCTCTTTTAATCATTCTTTTTTGATCTCTACAGGTCTCTCTATTGATCTGTCTGTCTATCTGTCTGTCTGTCTATCTATCTATCTATCTATCTTTGCATCTATCTATCTATCCATCCAATGTATCTCATCTATCATCAGTGTAATGTATCCCTGAATTGTCCATTCATTCATCTGTAACAATTAGAACAGGATAGGTTATACTGCTGTAACCAACAATTCTAGTATCATATTACCTTTAAGCACAAAAAATTATTTGTTGGTCATGATAAAGTTAATTTTAGGATTTGATGGGAAAGGAATCTTTTCTATGTTGTCTTCACTTAAAGGTCTACCCAGGTTGTTGCAAACTATTTGAACACTTATTGGCATTGCACTGGATATTAAAGGCTCTAAGACTGTAGTAATGCATATGCCTTTTGCTCATGACCCATTTCTAGACTTGTGAGATGACCACATTTAGCTCAAAAGAGCGGGAGAAACACTATCCAATGCCTTGAAGGGGGTACTAAAAGTATTGTCAGTGACCGGGAGCCTTTTTGTCCTTTTCCTTTGTCTATGTCTAGATATTTTGTGTTACAGTTGAACAGAATAAGTTTTTTTCTAAAATCTCTTAGTATAAAGTATATGACTAATATGTGGGAGATCTCCCCTATCATCAGGTAACCAAATGTCCAGGAAGCCAATTTCATTTGTATGAACATTCTCAAAGGTGAGAATGAAACAAGCCAGTAAAGCCATGTATCCAGTCAGCAATTAAAAAAAAAAAACACAGAGATTATGATCATTGGCTATGTTAGTTTTCTATGGTTAGTGAAATAACTTGTCTGAGACTTGTTTTATTATGACAATACACATTTATTCTCTTACAGTTTTGGTGGCCAGAATCTGAAGTTAGTATTCAAAGATGCTTGTAGGCAGAGGCTCCGTTGGGAAGTTCTAAGAACTCATTTTCTTGTCCTTCCCAGCACTGGAACTTCATTTCTGCATTATTTGGCATATGGCTCCTTTCTCCCTCTTTAACTGTTCCTTTCTGCTTCACTGTCAGACCATGCTCTCTTCTTGTGCCTCTTCAGTGAAAACTCCTTCTGCTTCCCTATTTTAAGGATACTTAGAATCACACTGACATTCCACCTGAATTACCCAGGAGAAGGTGCATACTTTAAGATTCTTAATCACATAAGCAAACTCAGGTTGCCATTTAAGTATCATTCAGTTCCCACAGAAGAGAACCTGACTATCATCAGGGACTATTTCTCAGCATACTGCACTAATTATATGAAAAATACCAAAGCTATATCTTTGATGTTTGAGATGATGATAAAGAATATTGTTTATTCCTGGCAAGCATGAGGTCCTGAGTTCAATTCTTGGAACTAAAAAAACCCCCAAAAGAATATTGTTTATTGATCTATCTCTCCCTAATTTTCATAGTTGATACCAGAGCAGAACTCACTAGAAAAAAATGGGATTCAAATAATACAATGAAGTTAGTAATTACAGATCATTTTTGTTGCTGCTCTTACATATTTTTAAAATACTGATTTGAAATTTTCTGTATCTGGAGATTAGATTTCATATTCAGAATCTAAATGCATTTTGTTTTATAAATATAGTGACTGGATTTGCTGTATTTAGCAGAAAACTCATTGCTTATACCTCCAAAATGAAACCCGTTGGAAACATTTTGTGCATATGGGGCTATGAATTATGACTTTCCCTTTACTAGATATTTGCAAGTCAGAAAAGCAAAATCATTGCTTTCTCTCTCCCCTGACTCCTTTGGGAAGAGAGCTGTGAATCTCATCATTTGGCAGGTCAGAAACTCTTTCTCGTATTCAACAAGCTTGTGCAGACACCCAAAATTAAATACTAGATGTTCACAAATGTCACACATATCTAAGGAAGATGGAACCTAAGTTGCATATTAATGAGTAATGAAAGTGGAAAACAAAATTTCCTGTTAAAAATGTGCCCATGAGTTAAGAGAACAGTGTGTATGTCTTCTCTTCCCACTTCATTTTGAAAATAGCTGCCCATGATGTGGTTAAGTGAGCCCTGGGATTCTGATATATTTTTCCAGGATGACTACAGACTCTTGAGCAAATAATTTGTTCCATATTGGTGAATTCTTAAGAAATAAAATTGCTCACCCTAAAAAAAAGCCTTTTCAGGACTCCAGGGTAATTTCTGCCTGGTGTGTTCAGTGCCTTTTACCCCCATCTTTTGGCTATTAGACTTTTACCGAGCTAATGCAGTAACTCCTTGGCACTTTTCTCTTGTAACTGCTGACAGGGTGAACTTTTCTGTGGACTTGTACTGTCTGGCTGTCAGGTGGGCTGTAACTGCTTTCACATTTTTATTCATTAAAGAAACTAAAGTGGGAATACTTCAGTGTTTCCTGTGGCTTCCTTTAAAGCTCTGAGGTGATACAAACCTGATCTCATCAAAATTAATGGCTTATGGTCATTCACACTATTACTGTTAATGGGGCTGAGCATGCATTATCCCCTGCAGAGATGGTGCATATTTGGGACTTACAGCAAAGTACAGGCTGGGCGTACAGTCAACCGAGACTCTGACCACCCTATACAGTAGAAATCTGGAGCACTTGTCAAGGATAGTTTACAAAATGAATATTGCAAGCATTGGTTTTGAACTGTTCTTGTTTCTCAAGCAGGCTGTGGTAAAACAGAGCAATGATGTTCATGAGTTCGTTAAAAATGTGCTTGTGCTAATGAAGCAAAAGCTATTCTTTAAATTCTGTAATCAAAAGGAAAAAATTTTTTCTTTTAATGCAACTTGTGGCAAGGCTAACCTTTGGCTGGTTCAGCCTGTGGCTCCCCTTCTCCCTCTGCTTAAACTTTCCAGAAGGGCAGGAAGAGCCAATACACTGCAGTTGACTTCGCTTTCACCTCCCATGTTTGTCCATTTTTCTCAGCCAATAAAGGTACAAAGCTTTGCCATCGATGATGGCATAGTTCAGCCCCAGATTGGAGTAGGATAATGGTCAATCCTGAACAGTTATGAAGTTATGGCAATGATCTAGAAACAACATGGTGGTAGTTTGGGCTAGAGGAGTGGTAGTGAAGACAAAGGGAAGGGAATGAATTATTTTGGGAGGCAAATGAATAGGACATTGTAGCTGAGTGGTGTGAGTGAATATGGAATTTTCCAGTTATTCTACGTCTTTTGGATTGAATAACTGGGTAGGTGTTCATTTACTGCGATGTACTCAAGAGCAGACAAAAAGTTTAAAGGGAAAGTATGTGCCAAGATTTGTGGTTGGAAGGATTTTGATAAGAGTTTTGTTAGGCTTGTAAAAGAGCCAAGTAGAATGTCAAGCTTGTAGTTTAGCTAATGAGTTTGGAGCTCAGAGGAGAGGTTTGGGATAGAATAACTTTGGGAGTTATTAACATATTAATGACTTTACAGCAGGATGCTAGCTCAAATTATTAAGTGAGAGAGTATAGAGAGAAGGGTAGATTACAGGAGACATTTCCAATACCGTAAGTGAGTCACTATAATATCAGGGAGGAAATGGGGTGGCCATGATGTCATGGAAGCCAGTGAACAAAGTACAACAAGGAGAATGCAACAGCTAAAGTTTAATTTGGCTTATGGTTTTGGGAGATTCAGTTTCTTAGTAATTCGACTCCAAAACAGAAACAGAATAGAGGGCTACAAATTGTAAATTTCAAGTAAAACCAAAATCCAACAGGATAAGCATTAAGTTCTGTAGTTCCATATCTAGCATCTGAGGCAAATGGAGATGAAACGTGAGTTCCAAAAGCCTTGGGTGATCCCATTCCTATGGCCTTGTTAGTTTCAGGCCACATGGCCCCTGTCTTGAGCTAGCTCTACTCACAGCCTACAGTTTCCCTTAGCAGACATGCTTCTGGCATATCTGACATCCTGGAGTCTGCCCAGTACCTTTGGATTTATTTCTACAGCTTTAAACACCACCATCTCAGAGCTCCTTGCCTAGTCTCCTAGGGCTTCCTATGAAATTCAGGCCTCCTTACAACTACAACTGCAACTCTTGCATTCAGCATGCAAATAAAAACAGCATTACATTGACAACACCATGGTTGGCCTCCAGGGTAAGTATTAGTTAGGACCCCTTGGAAGATGGCAGCAGCAGCCTCTGAGTTCCCAGATGACTGAATATGGTAAGAAGAATTTTGGAGAGCTAATTACTTAGGTGGTTCTTTCTAGGAAGAGTCCCAGTGACTTTCTTCTCAAACGAAAGGTGTATATTTTTGTACCTTTGAGTTTGCAATGGGTACAGATCCTGAGATGTTCTCAATGAATCTTTCTTGTCCCTGTGAAAAGTATTTGGTTTCTTTTTGGTTATGCTAATCTCTTTATCAGCCACATATCCTTTGGTCACAATTTTACAGTATTCTTCTGAGCTAAAATTTAAGTTTTTCAAATTTTTATTCTGTATTTTACTCCTGACTCTTACTGCAAATATTTTTTGAAAGTAGCTAGCAGTATTCATACTATGGCCTGCATGTGGGTCTGGTTTTAGGTTTCTTCCACTGGATTAATTGGTCTACTACCTTAGTCCTAGTCGTCTGCATAGTCTGAGGGCTTGACCAAAATTTAGAGAAATTCTTTGTTGGAATGTAGCACAAATGATCTCTTGTCCATTGTTTGGTTTTACTAGGTTGGGATTGAGTTCCCACTTCTCTGCTTTATCCTCCTTTTGGTGGAGTCTAGATTTTTTCTGTACAGCCCAATGTTGGGGAAGGTGGTGGTGGATGCAGTTCGTTGACTATACAGATGTCCAACCTCTTGTGATGCAGATCTCTGTTCCCTGTTGGGGTAGATCTAGAAGGTCAGTCTACATGTACTAGCCTAGGGATAGTATTCTTAATATTCTGCTTCAAACTGGGTCTCATTGTGATGTGACTGGCACTGAACTTCAAGTCAAAGTTTCATGCTTGTTTTTCTGTCCTGTCTTCTAGTTTGTATAGTCTTGTTCCAATTTGCACGGTTTGAGGTTAGGAAAAGGGTAGCTAACAAGGGACGAGAGACTAATTCTCTGTGTATTAGCCTGGAGGCGTGGGTCTTGGACCTCTGTCTAGCACTGGGTTTTACTATGGCAAATCTGACACTGGATTTCAAGTCTAGGGCCTTGACTTAATTTCCTCTCCCTGACCCAAGCAGGGGGTGTCTCTTTCCGTGCTGCGTTGCATGGAGTTGGAGGAAAAGTGATGAGGGCAACATTTTCCCTTCCTGACTTCTTTAATATATCTGTCTTACATTAAAACTAAAGAGGTCTCTTACTTCAATTCTTTAGGTCTTGTCAAAATTGTTTGTTACATGTATAGCTGTTAAAACTGGTGTCTCTGTGAGGATACGATCAGTGGCAGGTCTAAGACAGGCATCATCTTATTCTTTCTTTACTCTTAGATTTTAAAAGTGATGTTTTAAGACTCCTATTAATTTCTGCAAAATTTTCTTACACCTTTATAAAGATTTGAAGTGTCATTTTAAAATCTCAATTCATTCTCATGTAATTTTAAATGATAACATCAGCAAATAATAATTCAAAAATTAAAATGTATAGGCATATCTTGCTTTGTCTGGCTTCAATATGCATACATTTGGGTTTAGCCAGTCTTCCCACAATGAAGTTTAAGTTTTTAGATGTTTGTTAATGGTAATTACATGAAATACAAACTTTTCTGTTGGCTTTTTGGTTCAAAAACCATTACCTAATAACAAATGTGCATCATGATCAGTGATTGATCACATTATTTCTTTCAATGCATGCCAGTGATTTGTCACTGCACCTGTTACTAGTTCATGCACAGATAGCAAAGCTTATAGTTCAGTAATTGAGAAAGAGAATATATGACAAAGATGAAGAGGTAGCAAAAGAACACAATAATGATAATCCTGGAGATAAAATGTAAATCCAGCAGGAATAGAATTATAGAAGAATTACCTGATAATGATCATATTGACAATGGTAGTTTCTCAGCAACTCTAGCTACATAGCCAGAATAACCTAGTAAAACCCAGCTTCTGGGCACAAATAAGGAAAGTGGCTGACATGAAAAGGATGAAGATATTCTACATGAAGTGACACTGAGAAAAAACTTGACATTAAAATAATACTCAGAGATATTTTATCTCATTAAGAGTGCAAAAGATAAAATGTTGGAAGATGATCAATATTTACATAGTTCACCAAAGCATAGAGAAGCTGCTCATCTTGTATGTTAAGCTACGGCATGAGAAAAAGGCCAGCATAGTTTAAATCACTTTTGGAAAGATTTTATGATGAAATGAAACACTCTGTTTTTTAATTTTCTATTTCAAATTATAGAAAACCAAATAAATGCTTTTCTATTTTAATTACCATATAAGTTTGTTACTGAGAATAATTAGTTATTAATGTCCTGACAAAAATTTTAGAGGTCATAGAACAAAGACTCCTTGGCATAGGTTTGGCTCTTGCTGTCATTTTTATATTCTGAACTGAAATACAAAGTGAGGATTATCCATATGCTTTAGTTTGTCACATCAACTGAAACCTTCAAAACAAGGATAAATAATACTGGCAAGAAGAGCCACACTTAAAGTATGACTAGGGAAGCTATAGAGCATTTTCTATAAAAATTTGCAGCATTATACTGTTGAGAAGTTGTTCAAGAAGTTGCTCAAGATTGCTATTTCCTTTAATAAATCATTGTGTTTTGTCTTATATTTGTATATATATTCTGCAGGGGTGTTTGTGAGCTTTAAGAGAATTGCTCCCCCTTTGTCCTGTGGTCTCTTCTGACTTCAAATTTTATTGTTCAAATTAAGGGTGTTTTTGGCAATTTGCTATTTTTTCTTATTTCTTGTGGGACATGGATACTATCTCAGGAAAGGCAAGGCTGTAAGTAGCTGTTACCTTAGGCTGAATTATTTCCTGAATAATAACACTAATTTAAGGATGTTTCCAGTTAAATATGCATATATTTGTGTCCATAAATGGGCATATATTTCTGGTATTTCAGTCAGCTTCTTAGAAAGAGTTAGTGTTAAAAAAAATTGTGATAAAGCTACCATTTTCCCCAGAAATTTAGGACTTTTCTTTGATATACTTGAATTTCTACTCTTCAAAGCAAACATAGGATGAATCAATTGTTGGTTATACTTTCATTCAATATTTTCATGCATTATTTTGCCATGGGGAAAGGGAGTGGGATTAAAAATTTCAACATTTGATATTATGGTTAGGGGTCTGAGATACCTGCATAATTTACTTAGTCTAGACCTTATCATGTATTGAAAAAAAAACACGCAGAACAATAAGTATAAGAAATTATGCTTCTGCCTTTAATCCCAGCACTCGGGAGGCTGAGGTAGGAGGAGCGTTGTGAGTTTGAGGCCAGCTTGGGCTACAACTTGAGTGCAAGGCCAGACTGAGCTACATGGTGAGACCCTGCCTCAAAAAAACTAGGGCTGGGAGTTTGGTTCAGTGGCTTAAATGCCTGCCCTGGCAGGTGTGAGGCTGTGAGTTTGATCCCCTGTGCTGGAAAAAAAAAAAAAAAAAAAAAGGAAAAGAAATTATGCTTCATTTTGGTTGACTGTGTTACCCGGCTCAATGTTTAGAATGTTACCATAAGTTATATGAATGCTACATCCATGATAAGAAATGGCTCATTAGGGCAATAATAACTGCTAAAAAATTAATAGTATTGGTTTGGAATGAAAAAAATGACCATCTTAGCATGATCATGGGATTCTTGCATTATTAAAAGTGGCTAAACTAGCATATAGATCCTTAAAGTGCATGACAAACAGTGGGAATATGAATTGATTTAGACTTCTAACCTAGAGCAATGCTTTATGCAATTTAAATTCAGAAGATACACCAAGATTCATCAAATATTGACTTTTTGGCCACGATCAAAGTAAAGACCCATACTTCTTTACTTCAATCTCCTTCTGCCTTCCTTCTCTTCACTGTGAAGTACAACTTTTCACATTTATCTTTCCTCAGCTACTGTTTAGTTTATTTTAATATCTTTTTATAAAAAAAGATTTGGATAAATTGTCGTCATGAAAATGCAGTGAAAGAGACTTTGTGGTTGTTTTTTGAGAGAATGATTTTAATTTGTGATATCAAGGTATGGGGTGGCAAATTGCAACTCAGATAATATCCCTGATTTCTACCATAATTACATATGTCATGATAAGAGAATGCAGCTACTTTGTTGGTTTCTTTATATAGTGATGTCACTTCAACATAGATATATAAATATTTTAGTCCTAGGGAGATAATATATCAAGGTATAAATTGCCAGACATGTAGTGCTCCTAGGTTTAAAGTAATTTATGAGTGTACTTTGTACTCCTAAAACGAAAGCACATATTTTCTTAAGGAAATAAAGTTTCATAGACAAAGCAAAGCTACATTAAAGGAGAAAGATCCAGCTATATGAATTATAAATAAATATAGCTACCTATAATGTCTATTTTATTTTTTAATTATAAAAACACTTTAAGCTAACATCAGAAAAATAAGGACTCATAGAGTAAAACAAACTAACAAAAACCTCCATCTTTGTCTATCCCGACCACTCTAACAAAATAGTAGGCTAGTTAAATTATAACTGATAGAGATTTGTTTCTTACAGTCTTGGAGATTGAGAAAACCAAGTTCAAGGCAGTGGGACATTTGGTACCTGGCGAGGGCTGCTCCCTGCTCCATAGCTGGTGCCTTGTTGTATCCTCACATGGTGGAAGGGATGAGTAGCTGCTTTGTACCTCTTTTATAGAGACACTAACCTCATTCCTGTGGGAACTGTCTTCATCATTTAATCACTTCTTAAAAGTCCACCTCTTAACACTAACACACTGGTAATTAAGTTTCAATGGAAACTTGCTGGGTGTGTGGGGGGTGATGTGTTCAGAGTCTCACAACCTCCCGTCTCCACACCCCTGAGATAAGGTTTTTAGTTTTAAAATCCACTCAGCCAAACAAAGGTGCTTCCCTTTCCTTACAAAAATGGGAAAAGATATAGTTTTCCCTTTGGAAATGGCTTTTTTCACTTCCCAGTACATCAGAGACATCTATGCATAATAGCAAGTTCACTTCTACATTTAAATAATTGCACAGCACTCTAATGAATAGCTGTATTACAACTTTTATACTAAATCTTATTTTATTATTTATGTAGTTTGTCTGGTATTTATTGTAATGAATCCTATGGTAAACATTATTATACCAAAATGTTTTTACAGATCTATAATTATTTTTAGCACACATATCTAATAGGAAAGCCTCATAGACAATTGATATAAAAATTGCCAAAAATAATCTAGGTGAATCATATTAATTTGCATTTGTACCAGTACAGATGAGAATGAAACTTCTCCAAATATTTGTCAATGAATTATGCTATTTTATTTGAATATTTGGTAACTTCCTAGCCAAAACAAATATATGATGTTTTCATTTTTATTGTTTTGGCTTACATATTTTAGTTTGAGTTATGAAATTTATTTTGTTGTTGTTGTTGTTTTGCGCATGGCTTGTGACATTTTTACATTTGTATTCCAGGACAAAAGCAGATTAACCAAAAAAAAAAAAAAAAAAAAAAAAAAAAAAAAAAAAAAAAAAAAAAAAAAAAAAAAAAAAAAAAAAAAAAAAAAAAAAAAAAAAAAAAAAAAAAAAAAAAAAAAAAAAAAAAAAAAAAAAAAAAAAAAAAAAAAAAAAAAAAAAAAAAAAAAAAAAAAAAAAAAAAAAAAAAAAAAAAAAA
>RJWM01011183.1:0-45994 GCA_004363535.1 Dasyprocta punctata | reverse complement strand
TCCAAAATTTTAGTCCCATTGAAAGATAGAGGAAAATGCATGACTAATGCTTAGTGCCTGGTGTATTTAAAATATGAAGTTCTTTATACATACTAAATCTCTAATAGTATAACCTCATGGAAGGAATGATCATTAACAAAAAAGAGATATTTAGCTTACAGAACTAACCAATTTGTATATTCAGCAATATATCAGTAAGGATTATCATAACTATACTTTATTTAACTAAGCAAAATATGTAACGACCAACACTAGGGATATTGCTACTATCCAGTGAGATAGAATAGTGTGCAGCCATTAAAGTGACACTGAAAGATATTTAATAACAACTGCCACACCCTATGATGATTGCTTAGTATCCACTATCTTTTTTAGGTACAGCAACTTTGTCAGATAGGGATTCTGATGAACCCTACTATTCAAGTACAGTAATTGAATCTTAGAGAAGTTTATTCCTCTATGGCCACATTGCTGAGGCTTAAATTGAGCCCAGAACCCTCATACCAGAATGGAATGATTTAGACCTGAATTCATGGATGATGACCTGATGCAACATGTGGAAATGTTTTTTTTGTCTTTTGTGGCAACCAAAAGAATAGTTTTTTTCTATGTAAGAGAAAAAAAAGACACCTATAAGAAAGACAAAAAGCAAAAGAGACAAACAAATGACTAGAGTAAATGCACAACAGTAACGTTATAGGTTTGCAAAACAGGATGATAGAAACTTGACCATGGTTGCAATATTGCATATAGTTATCTTCAAAATGGTTGTTTACATTAACAGATATAGACATGCAAAATTGATCTAATCATATAAGTATTAACTGTTCGTCCTCAATAACTAATACATTCAGCAGTCTGTTTGTTTTAGTAATCTTACATATACATATACATATACACAGATTTATATCTTTTCCTATTCACTTCCTTCTTTCCCTTTTTCCCTTCCCAATTACTTTTGCTCTTTGAGCTGTTTTTTACCCTTACGTGGTTAGGGATTTATCAATTTAATTTACCCTTACGTAGTATTTATTATAGATTTTGGAACATATATACTTTTTCAGTTTCATACACTAGGAAGACAATATGGTATTTACACAAGTGGGTTTGATTTATCTCACTTATGAGTATGGTCTCAAGTCGTGTCCATTTACTTATAAAAGTCTCAATGCAATCTTTCTTAATAGCTGAGTAGTACTCCATTGTATAAAAATACCACAGCTTTCTTATCCATTCTTTGATCGATGGGCACTTGGGTTGTTTCCAAGATCTGGCTATTACAAATTGGGTTGCTAGAAACATGGGTGCACAGATATCACTGTGGTATGATGTTTTCAGTTCTTCTGCGAAAATGCCCAGAAGAGGGATAGCTGGATTTAATGGGATCTCTAATCCTAGCTTCTTGAAGAATCTCCATAAGGACTTCCACAGTGGTTGCACCAGTCTACACTTCCACCAACAGTGGAGAAGAGTTGCTTTTACCCACAGCCCCTCCAGCATTTGTTGTTGCTTGATTTTTTAATCTTGGCCATTCTTTCTGGAGTGAGATGGAATCTCAGCGTTGTTTTAATTTGCATTTCCCGAATGACCATTGATGTTGAACATTTTTTCATATATTTATTTGCCATTTGTATTTCTTTCTCTGAGAAGTGTGTATTCATCTCAGATGCCCATTTTTGGATTGGGTCCTTGAATTTTAGGGGTTTGATTTTTTAAAATTCTTTATCTGTTTTAGATAGAAATCCTTTGTCTGATGGACAATCGGTTAAGATATTTTCCCAGTTCGTGGGTTTTCTTTTCACTCTGTTGGAGATTTCCTTTGACATGCAAAAACTTTTTAGTAAGACGAGATCCCAGTTGTTGATTCTGGGAAGTGTTTCCCGTGCAATTTGATTTTTGTTCATGAACTCTCTGCCTACTCCTATGTCATCAAGATTTTTACCTACTCTGTCTTCTAGTAAGTTTAGTGTCTCTGTTTTAATATTCAGATCTTTGATCCTTTTTGACTTTATTTTAGTGCATGGTGACAGACATGGATCTAGTTTTAGTTTACGGCATATAGAAAGCCAGTTTTTCCAGCACCATTTGTTAAAGAGGCTATCTTTGTTCCAATGTACCTGTTTGGTCCCTTTGTCAAAGATGAGGTGGCTAAGTGTATTTGTAGCTGTGGCTGTATCTTTGAATCTATTCCATTGATCTTCATGTCTGTTTTGATTGGAGCACCATGCTGATTTTATCACAGTAGCTTTGTAGTATAGTTTCAAGTTGGGGATTGTGATGACTCCTGCCTTCCGTTTGTTGCCCAGAATTGCCTTTGCTATTCTAGGTCTTTTCCGGTTCCAGATGAATTTCAGGAATGCTTTCTTTAGCTCTGTGAGGTAGGCAAGTGATATTTTGATTGGAATTGCATTAAATCTGTATAATAATTTTGGGAGAATGGCCATTTTCACGATGTTTGTTCTTCCTATCCATGAACAGGGAATATCTTTCCATTTTCTGAAATCTTCTTCGATTTCCTGCTTCAGAGTAATGTAATTTTCACTGTATAGATCTTTTACTTCCTTTGTTAGATTGATTCCTAAGTATTTCATTTTTTTGGATGCTATAGTGAAGGGTGTGTTTTCCCTTGTTTCTCTCTCAGTGACTTTGTTGTTTGTGTATAGGAATGCTATTGATTTTTGAGTGTTGACCTTGTATCCAGCAACATTACGGAATTTGATTATTACTTCTAGAAGTCTTCCAATAGATTTTAAGGGGTCTTCTATGTAGAGTATCATATCATCTGCAAATGATAATTTTACTTCTTCCTTTCCTATCCTTATTCCCTTTATTTCTTTCTCTTGTCTAATTGTTCTGGCTAGTATTTCCAGAACTATATTGAACAGAAGTGGTGATAATGGACATCCTTGTCTTGTTCCTGATTTTAGGTTGAAAGTTTTCGGTTTTTCTCCATTTAGTATGATGTTAACTGTTGGTTTATGATATATGGCCTTTATCAGGTTGAGGTAGAGACCATCTATTCCAATTTTCTGTAGAGTTTTTATCATGAATGGGTGTTGGATTTTGTCCAAAGCTTTTTCTGCATCTATTGAGATGATCATGTGGTTCGTGTCCTTGACCCTGTTGATATGGTGTATTACATTTATTGAATTTGCATTACATTTGCATATGTTGAACCATCCCTGCATTCCTGGGATGAATCCCACTTGGTCATGGTATATAATCTTTCTGATAACTTGCTGTATTCTATTTGCCAGTATTTTATTGAGGATTTTTGCATCTATGTTCATTAGGGAGATTTGCCTGTAATTTTCTTTTTTGGTTGGGTCTTCCTCTGGTTTCGGTATTAGGGTAATACTTGTTTCCAGGAATGAGTTAGGGAGACTTACTTCTCTTTCAATTTCACTGAAGAGTTTGAGGAGTGTTGGCAGTAAGTCTTCCCTAAATTTCTTGTAGAATTCAGCAGTGACTCCATCAGGGCCTGGGCTTTTCTTTGTTGGTAGGGTCCTAATTACATTTTTAATTTCATTAGCTGAAATTGGGTTATTTAGCAGTTTTACATCTCCTTGATTCAGTTTTGGTAATTCACAGGTTTCCTGGAATCTGTTCATTTCTTCTGTGTTATCAAATCTATGTGAGTAAAGGTTTTCAAAGTAGGTGTTGATGATCTTCTGTGTTTCCACCGGGTCTGCAGTGATTTTACCTTTTTCATTTCTTATTGCATGAACCTGAGTTTTTTCTTTCCTCTTTTTGATAAGGTTGGTTAGGTATTTATCAATTTAATTTACTCTTTTAAAGAACGAACTCTTCAACTCATTAATTCTTTGTATTGTTTTCTTAGTTTCAATTGCATTAATTTCTGCTCTAATCTTAATAATTTCCTCCCTTCTTTGGGCTCTGGACTTGAGTTGTTCTTCTTTTTCTAGAAGTTTGAGGTGCAGCATTAGGTTGTTTATGTGTGTTCTTTCCATTTTTCTGATGTGAGACTTTAGTGCTGTAAATTTCCCTCTGAGGACTGTTTTCATTGTGTCCCACAGTTTCTGGTAATTTGTATTTGCATTTTCATTCAATTGTAGATATTGTTTAATTTCTTCTTTAACTTCTTTTGTGACCCATTGGTTATTTAGGAGAGTATTATTTAATTTCCATGTGTTTATGGGGTTCTTGTAGGTTTTTTTGTTGTTGATTTCCAATTTTACTGCACTGTGGTCAGATAATATGCATGGAGTTATTTCAGTTTCTTTGCATTTACTTAAGCATGTTTTGTGGACCAGTATATGATCTATTTTAGAGAATGACCCATGTGCAGCTGAGAAGAATGTGTATTCTGATGTTGATGGGTGTAATGCTTGGTACATATTGGCTAGGTCCATTTGTTCACAAGATTGATTCAGTTCTGTTATTTCTTTGCTGAGTTTTTGTTTGGTTGATCTGTGTCTCTGTGATCTTGGGGTTTCAAGGTCCCCTGTTATAACTGTATTATTGCTTATTTGGTTTTTCATGTCTATTAAGAATTGTCTTACATAGTTGGGTGCTCCCATATTTGGTGCATATATATTCATGATTGTAATCTCTTCCTCTTGAAGTATTCCCCTAATAAGTATGTAGTGACCTTTTTTATCACTTTCGATCATTTTTGGTTTGAAGTTCATATTTTCTGCAAGCATAATAGCTACGCCTGCTTTTTTCTGGGTTCCTGTTGCATGGAGTATTGTTTTCTATCCTTTGATTTTCAGTCTGTGAATTTCCTTTTGAGTGAAATGTGTTTCTTGTACACAGCATATTGTTCGATTTTGTTTCTTAACCCACTCTGTTAGTCTGTTTCTTTTGATTAGTGAGTTGAGACCATTTACACTGATTGATATAACTGATATGTACTGGCTCATCCCTGCCATGAAATCTTTCTGTTAGTGGTTTTCTACATTTGCTGTTTATTTGCCCTGCTTAGTGGTTTCCTTTTGTTGTTTCTCTTAAGATTGTAGCTATCTTTGTCTCTTTCTAGAGTGTCTTTCAGTACTCTTTGTAGTGCTGGTTTGGTGGCCATAAATTTCTTCAGTTGTCTTTTGTCATGAAAGTATCTTATTTCTCCATCAATTTTTAAGAATAGTTTTGCAGATTTCATCAATCTGGGTTGAAAGTTGTTTTCTTTCAGGATTTGAAATACTTCCCTCCAAGTTCTTCTTAACTTAAAGTTTTGTGTTGAGAAGTCTGTTGTGATTCTGATAGGCTTTCCTTCATAGGTGATCTGTTTCTTTTCTCTGACAACTTTCAGTATTTCTTTCTTGTTCTGTATTTCTGATACCCTTATTATTATATGTCTGGGTGAAGATTTATTTTGGTTATGGTTATTTGGCATTCTGTATGCCTCAGTTACCTGTATTTCAGATTCTCTTCCCATGTTTGGAAAGTTTTCTGCTATTATTTCTGTGAATAGTCTTCGCAGGTCATTAGTATTGACCCCTGCTTTTTTATTTATGCCTATTAATCTTATGCTATTTATCTTGGCATCATTTTGCAGCTGTTGAATTGTTGTTTCTTGGTTCCTTAGTATTCTTAAGAGATCTTTTGTTTCGTGTCCATAAGCCCCCATGTTGTCTTCAAGATCTGAGATTCTATCTTCAGTTTCATTCAAGCGGTTTTTCAAACTTTCTATGGAATTTTTCATTTCCTGCATTTCCCTTTGAATCTGTTTCATGCATTCTGTTTACGTCTCATTGTTCATTCAAAGTTTCCATCATTTTCTTAAATTCTTCTATTTTTTTATCTTGCTCTTCTTTAGATACACACATTTCTTTAATAATGATTCTCATTTCATTTTTTAGCTGAGAGATTATTTCTGATTTGAGTTTATCTATAGCTTCATCTAGCTGTTTCTTTACTTCATTTGCTATCATTTCAGAAAGTTCAGTTGTATGACTCCCAGTGTCTTCCATTTCAGTGTCTCTTGGGTTTGTTCTTGGTAGGCTGGGGGATTGAGCCTGCCTCTTGGTCTTTTGTTTTGTCATTTTCTTCTGGGACCTGTGTGGCTCTGTGTCCTTTGAGGTTGACCAGGCATTCCCCTGGTTGGTTGCGCTGAGTTGTGGGCCTGGGTAGAGCTGGATCCTCTGCACAGCTAGTGAGGGTGCACTCTTGGAGTGTGCTTCTGAAGCCTCCGCCTTACTGGATGGGGGCTGAGACCTCCTGGACCCAGGCAGCTAGGCGGAGCATAACCTGGAGCGTGATGCCACCCGGACCCTGAGTCTGGCTACAAGGAGTTCAGAGCCTCTGGAGTACCAGGCAAGCCTGGGCAAGTCCCAGGCCTACAGTGCTGGGGCCTTGCTCCTGGCTGGGTAGGCCCACAACCTCAAGGACCTGCTGTGCTGGCCACTCCACTGAACAATGGAGCTTGCGCCCTGTGCTCTGATGGGCAGAGCCCAAGCTCTCCAAGGCCCTGCAGCTATGCTGGCCAGTCCCTGATGAGTACCTCTGGGGTTCTGGGCTGGGCTGAGCTCAGTACCTCTGTGTCCTGCGAGGCTGGCCAGGCATTCCCCTGGTGGGTTGCACTGAGTCGCAGGGTCAGGTCACATATGGAAATTTTCAAAGTGTTGTTATTGAAGGTAGGTGTCTTTTTCTTTGTTATTAGTGCTTTCTACACCTAATATTTATCCCTTTTGAATTTAGGGAAAAAAGATTAGGGTAAAATGAATTAAATGCAGAGAAAATAGTGAAGAAAATGTGTACAAACACACAAAAAATACTGTACTATTTGGCCATAAGAAGTGACCACATAGTAAGTCAAATAAGTCAGACACAGAAGACAAGTTTTGTATGGTTTCTGTCATAAGTGGAATCTAAGAAAGTTGATCTCATAGAATTAGAGAGTAGAATGATGACTACCAGGGAGTGATGAGACTAGGAGGGAGAGGTAATGGAGAAAGACAGGCTATATGCATTGATTAAAAATAAAGATAGAGAAAGGATTTTGAATTTTTATCATCATAAAGCAATGGTAAATATTTGAAGATTTAAATTCATCTTAATTTGAATGTTACATCATGTATGCATATCAAAAGATCACATTGTACACCATAAATATGCACAATATTTATGAATCAGTTAAAAATAAAAGCAGAAAATGTTAGAAAAAAAGATTTTGGAAGTAAAGAAAGAGTGAAGTGTCACAAAAGGTAATCCTGGGCAAAGTTGAAATACATAGTTCTGTCTTATAAGGAAAGCCCTAGAGAAATAAAAAGCTTAATCCTCTTCGGATTTTTCCACAGGTCTATTATTTTAAGTGCCAAGATCAGGTTTGCCAGAAAAATGTAGATGTTTGACTTTTAATTTTTAAAATGATGCTGAAGGCCATTCACGAACCAGAGTTAGAACAATGGCTGCAGCACCAAAGAAGCTCAGCCTGGGAACCTGTGCTGTGCGCAGGCCTCCAGCAGAATAGGAACAACTAGATCCAAGCCTCTCCCCATGAGTTAGCACCATTCACAGACTGAGGTTAGAGAGAACAATGGCCACAGCACCAAACAAGCCCAGTCTGGGAACCGGCACCACGCGAAGGCCTCTGGCAGACTGGGAATAGCCAGATACCAGCCTCTTCTGGCATGAGGGCTGGCACTACCACTGCCCCAACAAACGACTGGCTTACCTGGGGAAAACACAGGCTGTGATGATAGCTACTGAGGTGAAATGAAATTGGATTCCTGTGGTGCTTTGGTAATTTACTAACATTGCAGGTCTAGGGCCTGATATAGTTTCAGAGGACATTGCTAAGCAATGTGTCATCTGGCGGGGGGGTCTCCTTCTGAAGGTTGCAACCATTGTTGATTCCCTATGGTCTTGTTTTGAGGTCCTATGTCATATCCACTGTTTTGTTGGGTTGGGTTTTATTCTCTTTTGTTTTCTTTTGTTTGATTATGTTAAATTCCATGGCAGGGGAAGCTATTTCAAGGATAGCAAGATGTATTATGGTAGCAATTTTGGATTTACTACTTGTTTTGAAGTCCTTTATCACATTCATTGTTTTGTTTTTATTGTTTCTATTCTATTCTGTTCTGTTTGATTTATACTATGTCCAAAGTTATCTGCAGTTATTTTGAAGACATCAAGGAGCATTATGGTAACTACTATTGATTTCACAATGTTTTGAAGTCCAGTATCTCTTACACTGGTTTGTTTTGATTGCTTTTATTCTGTTATATGCTCTTTAAAATAAAAATAATAAAATTATACTGAAGAGGGGTGTCAGTTTGCATTTAGCTATAGGAGATAATCAGTTGGTGTTTAATCTAGTAATCAAAACCTTTATATGTATTTCAAAGACATACACTTTTTTCTAATCAGATTTTATGGGTACATTTTAGGTGGATATTATGATCATGTTCATCACAGAGAATTTGTACCTGTACATGATATAACTTGTTTCTTTTTGCTCCTCCATTCTCTTATCTTCTTTTCAACTCCTTCTCCCTTCAGCATTTATGAAAGCTTTGTTTTAATTTTTTCCTTCTTTTCTCAATTTTTAAATTATTTTCTTTTTTCCTTTCTCCTCCCATCTCCTTTGTTCCCCTTCTCATTTAAATATTTTCTTCCTATTTTACAATGCTTATTATATGTTTTAATCCTTATTTACACTTTTGGTTTCTCACACCAGAGAGACAATATGTGTCCAATTTATTTTGCTGAAGACTATGGGTGCATCCATTGATCTAGAAATGTCTCAAGTTTACCCTTTTTTACAACAAAGTAGGACTCCATTGTAAAAAAAAAAAATCACATTTTCTTTAGCCTTTCACCAGTTGATGGGTGTTTGGGCTGCTTCCAAGATTTGGATATTTCAAACTGTGCCACTATTAACATGGATGTGCATGTATCACAGTGGTAGAACACTTTTAATTCTTTTGGGAAAATACCCAGAAGAGGAATAGCTGGGCTCAATGGAATCTCTTCATCCTACTTTTTTGAGGAATCTTCACACTGATTTCCAGTGGTTGCATCAGTCTACAATCCCGCCAATAGTGGAGAAGGGGTCCGTTTCCCCCACAGCCCAGCCAGCTTGTGTTATTGGTTGATTTCTTGACAGTAGCCATTCTTTATGAGGCGAGATGCAATGTCAGTGTTATTTTAATTTGCATTTCTTGAATGACGAGTGATGTTGAATATTTTTTCATATGTTTATTTACCATTTCTGTTGTTTCATCTGGTAGTGTCTATTTATTTCAATGCTCATTTTTGGACTGGGTCTTTAAATTTGTTTTTGTTTTTGTTTTTGTTTTTTTCTGGCACCGGGGATCGAACTCACAGCCTCGCACCTACCAGACAGGCACTTAAGCTGCTGAGCCAAACTCCCAGCCCTGGGTCTTTAAATTTGGGAGTCTGATTTTTTTGAGTTCTTTATGTAGTCTAGATTTTAATCCTTCATCTGAGGAACAACTGGCAAAAATTCTTTCCAAACTGTGAGTTGTCTCTTCACTCTGTTGGTAGTTTCTCTTTTAATAAGATGAAGAAGGTTTTAATAAGTTTTTTAATAAGATAAAATTCAGTTGTTGATTTTTTGTGATAGTCTCTGTGTGATTGGGTTTTGTTAATAAAGTCTTTGTTTATGCTGATGTCTTCAAGAGTTCTACATATTCTATCTTCCAGCAGATTTAATGTTTCTGCTTTAATATCTAGATATTTGATCCATTTTAAATTTAGTTTAGTACATGGAGATAGAACTGGGTCTAATTTTAATCTTTGGCATTTGAAAAGCTACTTTTTTCCAGCTCCATTTATTAAAGAGGCTATCTTGCTTCTAGTGAAGGTGTTTGGCACCTCTATCAAAGATAAGATGACTAAGAATGTCTGGAGTTGTTTCTGCATCTTCTAATCTGTTCCATTGATCCTCAGGTCTTGTTTTTGCCAGCACCATGCTGTTTTTATCACAGTAGTTTGTAGTATAATTTCAAGTGTAATGCCCCTTTTTGCTAGTCTAGGTTTCTTCTGATTCTAATGAATTTTAGGATTGTTTTGTCTCATTGGTGAGATATGCTATTGGAATTTTGATTCGAATTGCATTGAATCTGTATATTAGTTTTGGAAGTATGACCGTTTTTACTACATTAGTTTTTCCTACCCAAAATCAAGCGATATCTTCTGGTTTTCTGATATCTTCTTCAATCTCTTTTTTCAGAATATTTAGTATTCAGTGTAGAGGTCTTTTACTTCCTTCATTAGATTGATTTGCAGTATCTCATTTTTTTGGATGCTATTATAAAACATGTTATTTCCATAATTTCTCTCACAGTGAATTTGTTATATATGTGCAGGAAAGCCATTGATTTTTGAGTGTTCACTTTGTATCCAGCTACACTAAAGAATTTGGTTATTAAATCTAGAACTATTTTGGTGGAGTCTTCAGGGGCTTCTCTGTGGAGTATCATGCAATCTGCAAATAATGATAATTTAACTTCTTCCTTTCCTGTTGTTATTTGTTTTATTTTTTTCTGTTATATAATTGCTCTGGCTAACGTTTCTAGAGCTGTATTTAATAAGAGGAGTAACAGTGAACATCTTTGTCCTGTTTCTGATTTTAGACTGAAAGATTTCAGTTTTTGTCTATTCAGTTTGATGCTGGCTGTTGGTTTGTGTCTTGGTTAGTTTTCTCTCATTGCTGACACAAAATACTAACACCCAAAATTAGGGAAGGAAAGGTTTATTTCTTACAATATTGGAGTTCTCAGTCCATACTCAGCTGGCTCCAAGGCAGGATGGCGTGGTGGAGTAGCCATTCATGGCCATCACAAACAAGAGTGAACAGCCAAAGAGGGAAAGCACACCTTCTTCCTGCCCTTACACTGTATGCTGGCTCCACCCTTGGGTGGGTGCAGCACTCACACCACCAATCCCAGTGCTATACAATGAACCAATCATGAACACTAGATTCAGCCACATCCATGATTGCATGAAGCTTGGGGGGGGCACTTAGACATAAACTATAACAGTTTGTCATAGATGCTTTTATCAGATTGAGATAAAGACCATCTATTCCAAATTTCTGTAATGTTTTTGCCTGAATGAATGTTGGACTTTTTCAAAAGATTTTCCTGTATGTGTTGAAATTATCATATGATTTTGTCCTACATTAATACAGTTTATTACATTTATTGATTTGCATATGTTGAATCATCCCTGTATCCCTGGGATGAATCCATCTTGGTCATGATGTATAGTCTTGATGATTTGCTGCGTTCTGTTTCATAGTATCTTATTGAGGATTATTGCATCTCTGTTCTTTAGTTCTCTTTCTTAGTTGGGCCCTTCTCTGGTTTGGTATAAGTATAATGCTTGCTTGAATTTGGGAGCATTGTTTCTCTTTCAATTTCATTATAGAGTTGGAGAAGTAGTGATATTAGGTGTTTTCTAAATTTCTTGTAGAATACAGCAGTGAATCTATCAAGGCCTGTGATTTCCTTTGTTGGTAGGTTTTTAATTATATCCTCAATTTCATTGACTGATACTGGTTTATTTTAAGTTTTTATATCTTCTCGATTCAGCTTTGATAATTTATACATATCTAGGAACCTGTCAATTTCTGCATTTTCTATCTTATTAGATAACAGGTTCTTGAAGTAGGTATTGATGATCTTCTGGATTTCTGGAGGATCCAATGGTGAAATGATTTCACCATTTTCACTCTTAATTGTGTGGATTTGAGTCTTTTCTTTCCTTTTTTTGGTAAAGTTGGCTATGAGTTTGTTGGTTTTATTTAATCTGTCAGGGAACCAACACTTCAATATATTCATTCTTTGTGTTGTTTTCCTAGTCTCCATTGCACTAATTTCTGCTCTGATTTGTAAAGTTTCCTCCTTTTTCCCAGCTTTGGGCTTGACCTGCTCTTCTTTTTCTAGAAGCTTGGGGCTCAACATTAAGTTGTTTATTTGAGCTCACTCTGTTTTTCTGGTATGCATATTCACTGCTATAAATTTCCCTTGTAGTACTTCTTTCATTGTGTGCCGTATGTTCCAGTATATTGTATTGGCATTATCATTTAATTGTAGAAACCATCTAATTTCTTCTTTAATTTCATCTATGAAATATTGATTGTTCAAGAAGGTTTTATTTAATTTCTATGTATTTACGAAGTCCTTTTGATTTCTTTTCCCATGGATTTCCAGTTTCATTGTCCTATGGTCTGATAATATGCATAACACAATTTCAGTTCCTTTGCATTTACTTAAGGATGTTTTATGAGCTAGTATGTGCTCTATTTATGAGAACATCCTGTGTGCAGCTGAGAAAAATATATATTCTGAAGTAGAACACTCTGTAGACATGAACTAAGTTCATTTGTTCAAAAGTTTGTTACAGTTCTAATATTTCATTGTTGATTTTTTGTCTAGTTGATCTAGTTGTGACAGTGGGACATTGAGATCATCCAATGCAATTGTATTAGTGCTTATTTGATTTTTCATGTTGATTAATAATTGTTTTAGATTGTTGAGTGCAATGGTATTTGTCACATATATATTTGTGATCATTATCTGTTCCTCTTGGATTGTTCCAAGATTTTAGTGACCTTCCTTGTCTCTCTTAATCAGCCTTGCCTTAAAATCCACTTTCATAGAATATATACCTATGCTTTTATCCAGGTTCCTGTTGCATGTAGTATTGTCTTCCATCTTTGACTTTCTATGCATTTCTTTTTGAATTAAATATGTTTCTTATATGCAGCCTGTTGTTAGATCTTGCTTCTTGATGCATTTTGCCAGTCTGTTTCTTTTGATTGGTGAAGTAAGACCAATAAACAATGATGGTTATACCTGGTATGTGTTGATTTATCTTTTTCATGTTATTTTCCTATTATTGCCTCCCTTCTACTCTCCCATTTACTTGTTTGCCTTGTCTGGTGAATTCATTTCATTGTGGTTCACGGAGTTGTAGTCCTTATAATCTCTTTCTAGAACATCCTTTAGAACATTTTGGAGTGCTGGTTTTGTGCTCATGAAATTCTTCAGGCATTGTCATGGAAGTATCTTATTTTTCTACCAATTTTGAAAGATAGCTTTGAGGGTACATTAATCTGGGTTGGATTTTGTGTTCTTTTTTATTTTAAAAAAGCAAAACAAAGAAGGATAGAAATGATACAGAATTTCAAAAAATAGTAAGAAATTAACACTAGTTAATATATTACATATTGTTATCTTAGAAGTAGTTGTTCAGGTTACAAGATCTAGGCACAGAAAATGATAAAACAATCAAACAAAAACAGCACAGGGATTGAAATACTTCACTCCAAGCTCTCCTTGACTTGAGGGTTTGTATTGAGAAGTCAGCTGTGATTTTGATAGGCTTTCCTTTATAGGTGATTTGTTTCTTTCCCCTAACAGCTTTCAATATCCTATTGGAATCTTGACTATCAGATTCTTGCTTTAGATTTTTTTATCATGGCATCATTTGTACTATTTCCTGCTTTTTAATTGACTCTTATCAATATCATTCTTTTTGACATCATGTAGCAGCTGCTAGATTGATTTCTCATGGTTCTTTTCTTTTCTTTTTTTTTTTTTTTTGTGGCACTGGGGATTGAACTCACAACCTCTCACCTGCCAGACAGGTGTTTAAGTCACTGAGCCAAACTCCCAGCCCTAGTTTTTTTGAGGCAGGGTCACACTATGTAGCTCAGGCTGGCCTTGTGCTCACATTGTAGCCTAAGGTGGCCTCGAACTCACAACACTCATCCTACCTCAGCCTCCTGAGTGCTGGGATTAAAGGTGTGTACCACCATGCCTGGCTTCATGGTCCTTTTCTATTGTTAAGAAATCTTTCTTTACTTGATCTCAAGCCTGTCTTCTATATTTGAGAGTCTGTCCTCACATTGCCTTATTCTGCTGCTGGTATTCTCAGTAGAACTTTTAGTCTCCTGGATGTCTGCTTGAATCTATTTTATAGATTCCATTTCTTTCCTATGTTGGGCATTCACATTTTCTGTCATTTTCCTAAGCTTCTCTCTCTCTCTCTCTTTTTTAAATCTGTATCTGCTCCAGCATTAATAAGCATGTTTTTTTATTTCAATCAGCATCTCTGCTGTTATTTGAGAAACTATTTCCGATTTGATTTTTTTCTAGAGCCTTGTTCATTTGCTTTCTTTTTACCACTTTGGAGAGGCCATGTGGGTCACTTTCAGATTGTCCCACATTGTTGTCCCTTGGGTTTGCCTTTGGTGAACAGATGTCTGGGGTTGCATCTGTTTAAGTGACTTCTCATTTTCTCTTTCTTTCCTTCTTTCTTTCTTTCTTTTAATATCTGGGTTGATGCTTGCAAATTGCCTATGGTGAGTAGCTTTATTGCTAATATTTAGAACTCTAAAAATTGGCTGTTTTTCAAAGTTGGCTTTTGGATTTTGAGTCTGTTGAAAGGTCTTACCTCTTCAGTTTATTGGGATTAAGTAGTTGCTAACCTTGGTTCTTTGACACTGGCTCAGAACATTTTCTATGACTCTCAGGCAATCTCAGTCTTGGGAATATCAGGGAAAACAGCTAACTAGAACAATTATGTCACTTTGGCTAAAGTGTTACAATCAGCAATAACAATAGCATCTAACAAACAACCTAGAAAAATGACAAACTGAGGTAACCATTAATTTATCACCTTTAACCATACAAACTAGATTTTGCTTATATAACAAAATCTAAAACAAAGCAGAAAATTGTATGCAGCAAATAAACCTTAAAATGCCAGTTTTACGTTCAGGGAAGATAGTTTAATAGGAGATGGGAGAAAAAATAGAGAAATGGAAGAAGAGGAAGGGATTAGACATAAGGCTAGAGTACAAATGTGGGTCATACAAACTTTGGAAAACTGGTGGAGAAGACAGGAGGGAAAGAGAGAAAGAAGAAATAAAAGGAAGAAGAGATCAAACAACTACAAAAAAACTAAAAAACATTTTCACATTCTTATGAAAACAAGATCAAACAATGAAGAGTACCCCCCCCAAAAAAAAAAAAAACAAAAAAAGAAAGAGAAAGAGAAAATATGCCCACTTCAAGTTTTGTCTCTGTTGTTATTGGTAAGACAATGTGTGGAGACAGTTCGGATTGTGCTGATTTATCCCAGGAAGTCAGCATTAGCTTTACTGTGGGGTAGTGGATAATCTCAGTGAGCCTGGACCTTTATTTCCCCTGAAGTTTGGGCTGCTTTCCAGCCTTGTGGCTGGAACCAGATTTATTCAGCCTGCAGCAGGCAGCACACCTTCCACAGGCTTGAACTCTGTTGGGACCCACTAAATGAAGTCAGTGGTCTTTCTGAGTTCAGAGCTCAGTTGACCCCTCTCCAAAATGACTCCCAGCCAATCACCATCTCCCGTGAGATGACTGGAATCATGCCATTCACCAGCTAGTGTAGTCCATGATATTTACTGATCTGTTACACTGCTGCATCTCTCTGTGGAGGCTTCTGGGGTGACCAGCAGTCACTGTGTGTCCACAGGTTTGCACAGCCCCTCCCACACAGAGCATCCTGACTGAGGGAGAAGGCACTGCCTGCCACCTCCTTCTTCTTTGTTGAAGTTTCTCTCTTCACTCTTCCATGGGCTTCAATTCTCACTTCAGATCCTTCCTGGGTCCAAGAGACCCACTTTCCTCCTTCTTCTCTTCCTTGCATTGGTATGTTCCAGAGTCTGGACACCAAATCTCAAAGAGGCTCTTTCTCTGCTGCTTACCACTCTGCCATCATCCCAGAACTTTCAGATATTTTAATATAGAGAATCTATACACATAGATTGGAGTACCTGGAAGGTCAAAAGAGAGAAAGAAATGAACTAGAATATAATGCACCATGAAAGATGTTTCCAAGAGACTAGAAGCAGTTAGTGTTACCTTCTATACTCCATGTGTCTACACATACTGCTTCACTGTTGAAGATTTTACTAGTCGCTTGCTGAAGATTTTTAGGTATCTTGGATTTTGTCAACCAGAGCTAGAACTTCCACTAAAGTAGTTATTATACCCTATAGATACTGTTTTTACTACCAAAGGGACTGTCAGTGGAGTTGGTAGGAGTTACTTCTTTCTCTGTCTTCCTGTTACGTTCTTCACGTTGATCACATTTAATTAGAGTTCAGTGGCAAGTTACCCAGGAAAGTAAAGGTTACAATCTCAATGATTTATACCTAGCAAAGAAAAATTTGAATAGCAAAGACTCAAATGACTGACAAGTTTACCCTTTTGGTTATTTAGGGTATGTTCTTATCTTTCTAGTCACATTTCACTTGTATATAAAAATTCTATTTCTATCTGATACAATATATGCATCTCTTTGATAAAAATCATGTTACTTTTTATCTAATTTTGTGAATAATTCTTGTTGAGTATTCTAAATTTTACAAGATAAGTCATAAAGCTATCATAAAACTCCTATGAAGAGAAAATGGGGAGAAGGTAAAATTATTCAATATATGTGTATATAAAGGAGAAAAGCACTTACAGTTGCCATTATACTCATTTCTATAACTTATCCCAGTGCTGTGTTGAGATACATATATATATGCATATGTATTTTTTGTATATAAATGTATCTCTCTGTATATTTTCCTCCACCATCATTTCATTTTTTTTCTTTGCTCCAAGACAGTTTCTCTTCTATTCAAATTTTCCAACTTTCATTCTTTAGGAGTTTGAATTACTAGTATTTTTCCTCCTTATTCCTCCTGTCCCTTTGGTTGGTATTTTTTTCTTTTAAGTCTTTTTACTGATATCGAAATTGTAAGAGAAATATCAGGAAATTGCAAGGTTTCCAGATCTAGTGCTTGGTTTTACTGAGTGACAGCAACACAATTTTCTTTTGATAATTAGCTACCCTTTTTGTCATTTTATTTTGTGACATGAGTAGCATGAAATATCTTGATAGCTGTTCAATTTCCACTTTATCTGAACCATTTCCATCACTTTTTTGGAAATAGTCATCTTCTGGATACAGAGACCTATATATTAAGCGGAGTCCATTATTAAGGGAATGTGGCAAAAATTCTATAAATGGATTATTTTGTGCAATAGAGGAGCCACTACCAGTTCCACCACTTTGTTCCATTAGCCTTCTTTTATGTTTATGGCTGTATTAGCATCATATGTTTGTTTTCAAGCCAAAGCTTTACAATACCTCAGTCTTGTGGGGTATATAATTGAATTGACAGATTGCTACCTTATTGTAATTTTACACAGCTACCTGTACTTCTGGATCCAGGGACACTGGAGTAAAGATAGTGAATTACTGACCACCCCTTTTATATAAAATGAACTTCTTTCTGAGAAGCAAGTTTGTGTTTGCCATGGTGGTAGCTAAAGTACTGCACAGTATTGGTTTCCTAAGGTTAACATGAAGTGTCACATGCTGGATAACCTCAAACAACAGGTTGGTTCTCTCACAGTTTTGGAGTTTGAAAGTTTGAAATCAAATCATCAATCTTCTTCAAAAGAATATAGGAAAGAATTTTTCCTTGTATCTTCCAACTTCTGGTGGCCCTGCTTATAGGAGTAGAACTTGTATTTCCGAATTCCTGTCACTCTATCTTCACACTACTACCTGATCCTGTGATCTCTTCTTCCCCTATAAGTACAATCCTTATCAGATTTGGGGCCTACCCTAAATCCAGAATGCTACCATTTTGAAGCCCTTAATTAATTACCTCTGCAAAATCACTATGTATTTCCAAATAGGACTACTACATTATGAGATTTTTACTAAATATAAATTGTTTTGGATACCATTCAATCTATGATAACTAAATCATGATGAAGAAGATCTACTGTCATCAATATGTCAGTAATGTCTGGCCGATCCCATACTAAGGGGCCCACAGTATTCTCTGGTGTTAGTAGCTAGAACATTCAAATGCAGTAGTAACTTGTTTAGTCTTAGTGAAGGGAAGTCCATATTATCAGATCTTCCTTCCTTGTTACTTTGTACACTTTTTACATTGAGCAAGCCCTGTTATGGCTAGGAAAAGGGTCTAGCTGGCATTCAAAGAATGTATAATCATGACCTTCTGTATATTAGGAGCTTTGTCTGTAGTGAAGCCTGTTTAGTGAGAATGTGAGAACCAAATTTCACTTTGTTTTGTACCCATTCTGAATCATAGATCCATATGTCTTTTTTTAAAGACCTGCTTATCATTAACCAAACCTCTGACCACTTGAGTAAGCCATAGATATTCTCTATGACACAGCAAAGATTTGAAAATCTGCCCTTTTCTCTGCCCCTGAACAATGAACAGCCACATACACAGTTCTCTAATTTTAACCAACTAAGAAGATTTGCCTTCACCACTATATTTCGAAAACTAACACAATATCATTCTACTTCTAGCATGTGCCAACAAGTCAGAGAGCTTCACCAGTTATCAAGAACTAAGACTTTTCTTTCTTTACTAACTGGTAATAAAGACCACCCTGTAAGGTGATATTTGTAGATTCAGAGAGAAACAGTGATGTAGCAAGAGAAGATAATGAAGGAAGTTATACTTTAAGACTTAATCACTGTCAGTTTTGTTTCCATGTGAGGCTGAAATATTGCCGCACATGTTCAACTTCATGATTTTGTGGATAAGATAGCACTCAATGCATTATATATGGATTAAATTCCTGATAACATAGTATCTTCTGGTCAGGCATTTAGTCTGTAATAGGGTTTTATAGTAAGTTAGGAGCTATTTTTTCTAAAGATAGCTAAATACATGAAAAAATATGGTTTTTTTTGTAGGAATTTTGACACTGGTCATGGAACTGGGACCTCCCAGAATCTTCATGAAGTGTTCTTAATTTTTCACAGCATTTCCAAGCATTTGTTGGTTGTCCTAGGTCATAAGATTCTACTGAATGCAGAATATTTGCTTTCCCAAAATGCTCATACTAATCCCCAGAACCAGTGAATATATTACTTTCTATTTATATAAATGAAAATGAAGAGTAGCAGATGAAATAAAGTTTACCAATCAGCTCACCTTAACATTAAGTATAATTCTGAATCTGTGTATGTCCGAGGTGACTACAAAGGCTGGTAAATGAGGAAGAGCATGGTAAAATAGGGTCTGAGTGGTGTGATAGCATGTGTGGTATTCCATAGGACATGGAAACAATCAGTGTTCCTGAGTCCAAGATAATAACTCATGTTCCTGAGTCCAGAAAGCCACGCAACCTAGAGCAGCGAAGGCATAACTTTTAGAGGTTTCAATGATACAAACAGGACTCTGTGACATGCTGTGGCACAAGTGCCATAGATTCACCACCACTGACCTAGAGGTAAGTCAGAAGGTATGCTGCCATTTCTGATACATAAACAAATTACTTGTAGAGGCCACTGATAACTGATATAGACAGTCAATCGTTTGTGTGGTGACATGCTCCAGTAAATAGATCATTTCTTTATGAGCAACTAAAATTGGAATCACCATTTGATTACATTTGTGATATTCTCCAAGACTCATCTGCCTTCTGCACAGATGTTTAAGAAGCTGGTAGCAAGAACTCTGCCTTTTAAACCTCTGAAGGCAGCACTTATTGCTGCAGCTCTCTCATGGTTGCAGAATTATACTTCTTTTACTGTTTCTATAGGTATCAGCCAATGTGGAGATTCTCACGGATCTTATGACAATAGTTGTTCTATTGATCAAGAAGCAAATGAAAGATTTTGTCATTTGCTTAAAATGTCTGTTGCAATTATTTAACCAAGAACTAGAAAAATAGTCATAGGTCATATAAAGATCCACCGTGAGTCAAGCAGGTCAAAAGTTCTGTCTATAACTTGATGTTTATGCCTGCCTCTCAGGTCAGGGGGACAATAGCAGTGTTTTGTATATCCAGAGATCAGGATTTACTCAGAGATACGTTTAAGTCCAGATGATCAGGTTATTCCCCCTTTCCAACAGTCAGTCACTATGGTAAATGACTACAAAAATTTTTTCAGGAAAGTTTAAAAGAAAATGCACTTTAGAAGAATATAGCAGAGCCCTTTCTCACTAGGGCCTAAATTGCATTTTAATCAATGGTTTCTGGATCTTTGAAGTGGGTTAAGACTGAAAATAGGTGAAAAGGTCTTAACTCCTTAAGTTTTCTACTCACCAGAGCTAGAGTTTTAAATACTTGTATAGATCATATCATGCTTAGGCAGATTGTCAATCTATTTAATTCCTAGAAACACTATGACCAATTAGCCATACCTAGACTCCTGCATGAAAAAGTGTTCTGATTGCCACTGTGTCCTCATTGCCTGTTAGGATAATTGTGCCTATATTATCTGTACCAATTGAGTATTCTCACCTGGCTCCATTAAAATTAGGGTGGTCTAAGGGCACATTTGTGGCTCTTGGTACAGCAAAGACAGCTGCCATTGAGTTTTTCATGCTAGAGCTTCCTTCATTAATGCAAAACTGTAGGTTACTAATGTATTACCTATTACCCTAGAAAAGTAAATATCTCATGAGTTCTGTTGTGTGATTAGAGTGTAGAGTCCCTTCTGTAATCATGCCATGGCAGATAAACTTCTCAAAGACATTTAAGTAAAACCACCATTGACCTTAGATTTTAGTCAATTATCTAAGAATTGATAGAACTACAGTATTCACTATTTCAAACAAGGTAATGGATTCACAGGTGTTAGAAAGACTGGAAGAATGAAAGGGAAGAAAATGAATCTAGGAAGAAGAAAAGAGAAGGGGTAACCCTCATGGTTCAGAAGCAGCCATTGCTCCAGGGTGCGAGTCCATGCTGCCACACTGCCACAGCAGTTGCTTCTGGATCCACCTAAGAAACATGCTTCCTTGACCACAACTGAGGATGTCTCAAATAGTCATTACCACTGCTAGAATGCGGATAGATAGTGCTTTGGAAAATCAGAGAAACTGTCACCTAAGGGATGATATTTGTACTAGTCTTGAAGAGTGATAGGACTTTTCAGATACATCTTCCATGTGGCAAAATATTTTTAAGATCCAGCTTTCTTCCAGATAATGAGCCTTTAGAAATAAGGAGGAAGCGTTCAGAAGATTTATTAATTATGGTCATAGACCACATACGCCAGTGTTGAGTGTTCCAGAGGAGGTGAAAAATTAGAATTTTCCTGGTGGTATCTGTTTAAGCAAGCACACAGATAATTCTTATATACAATAAAGTTTGAGAGAACTAAAATTTTAGGAACTTTAGTAATTATTCAGTCAACTAATTATGACTCAAGAGAGTAGGAAACTATAAGAAGTTTTTCCACCCACATATGCATTTGGTTTTGGCTTAATATATCTGTGTATATGTGTAGATCGAGGATACACAGTGAGCTTACTGTGTGTATTTGTTACTTGAGTGTGCTTATGCATATGCAAGTATGTGGGCTATTTTCTGTTGAATTTTAAAAATACTGACAACAAAATGCTCTCTATTATTCTGAAAGATAGAATTATCAAGGGATTCTGTGAAACTGAGCCAGAGTTTCTTTAAAAACACCCCCAAACCATTATTTCCTTACTGCTTTATTCTATGAGTAGAGGAAAAATGTCCAGAGTAAGGAACATAAATGGATCGTCATGAAAGAGAAAGTACATCTAATTATATCATCTTCTGGAGCTTTTCTTTTTAAATCTCATTTCAAAGTTGGAATAAAGAGAAATGATCAGTTGCTTTTTATTTTCATCAGAAATTAAGGAACTTCTTTTCTTTGAGGATTTCAGGACTTAAAGAAATGTAACCTAACTAGTTTTATTCTATTTAAGGCACTGAAGAAAAAAAAAAATCAGAAAAAGAGAAAGTTTGTACATGAGTGATTTTGATTGATTAAAAAATCAAATACTGAATCAGGATGATCTAATGTTAATAGGCTAATAATAAAAAGACAAACCTGAAGGGTGTTAAATTACACTGGAAAATGAAACTTTGTAACATACCTTGATCTTTCATAGGGCTTTAGCTAGAAGAATGGTTTCTATGTCTTAAAGGTCAAGCCTTCAGAAAGTGAAAGTTTATATAGTCTTTTCATCTTAGCTAGAGCATTATCATCATTTCCCCTTTCCTTTGATCCATTTATTTAAATTTAAATTTTTGTTAAACACACAGTATTAAGTGAGCAATTTGTAAAAGGATTTTTGGGTTTAATTATCAGTTCACAGAGTTTCCACTAGAACTAAATATTTATCCTTGGGCTAGGCATGCTGAATGTGTTGCATTAAGTCTTTCTTTTGGTGGGGGGGCGGGAATTAAATTGCTAAAAAAAATTACTCAATTTGTTCTACTTGTAAAGTGCACTGGTTTACTTGATCTCACTCTGTCAATTTTAAAAGCATGATTTTAATTGCAAATTCTAAAGTATTAGTTGTCCAAATGATGAGGTTGTCATTAAAGATGAAAGAAGAGAAATCTCAAGACATTTAGAAGAAAAAGAGTCTACTTATTGTTCTGCCTCATTTTTGCTTTCTTCAGAAGTACTGGGAAATTTTGTACAGATCAAAGGATATTAAAAATGCATAAACCTGCTGAAGATATCAGAGAATTAAAAGTTTGAAAAAAGGAAGTTATAAATTAAATGAAAAAAAAAAAGACAGAATTGAATGAAACCCAAAATATCAATTAAGAAGAGCAAGAGAGAAACAGGTAGCTCATGTTGAGTTCCATTTAATGGGAGCTGGGCAGGGGGGTGCTTTCCTAAGGTCAACCACATTGACAAGACACAAGTTTAGCTATTGCATGATGCTCTGCCATTTGGGGGAGTGGGACTGACTCCTTTTATTGGCCATATAGTGCCTGCATCATGCAGGGCAAATTGGGCTCTCATTCATATTAGATTTGTCAGTCAAATTTTCATGATATACCACAAAAGAAATCTCTTGTTCTGTGATGCTTACTTTGTTGAAGGAGAAGTAAGGCTACTTGTCACATAAGTTCTTGGTCAAAATTTTGCTTAAATTTTGAGGAGAAGAAGTTGCCTAGACTCTCTCAATCTTAGTTTTTTACTCTATAAAATGCACATTGTAATGAACAAGTAATTGTCAAACTGTGATATGAGGCACAAAATGTTGTATAACAAAGGTGCATATCCTCTGGTTCACATTCTCTCTTAATATAATCTAATACTTAATGATATTTATGGTGTGTACAGAAAAATAAAATCTGAATCACATATGGAGCAATGCAGATTAGCCCAGTGCTAAGGAGATATTTAATTTTCTAATAATCATTTAGTTTCTCTCGTAACTTTATTGCCAACTCTCTTTTTGAGTTCAGCTTTACCTAAATATATTATATTCTGCATTCCTTCAAATCAGTCATTAGTAGCCATAGATTTTTCAGCTTTGTCTATTACTCTTTGTTTTCAAAAATGTTATTCTCTTATACCAGTGAAAATGAAGGTATTCTCTTTAATCTTAAATAAACGATTAAATCTGAGGCCTGTAAAACATTTTCCCCATTTGGTTAAAGGAAAGCTTGAAGAATAGACTGCAATTATTTTGTTTTAATAAGGAGAGCAACACATGTGCTTCAGTGCCTCTGATTTTATCAGACCTTCTGTTGCATAACTTTCTTGTACTTCTACTGGCTTTTGAAAGATTAACAACAGACAGGCATTGAGACTGGGGCCTATACCCCCTTGCTCTTTTCCCTTCTACAGTGATGGTACAAAAACTTTTTGATAATACATCCTGCCAGTAAAAGAAGAAAATTTGAGTTTTCACCTATTTGTGTACAGTGGGCCTCCTCTGTCTATGGTAGATATTTTCAGAATCCCCAGTGGACGCCTGAAGCCATGGATAGTACTGAATCCTATACATAGTACTTTTTTTCCTATGTAGCCTATATTGTTGCCACATAGCCCCTGAGTTAGTCTGCCTTCTGTGTTTTATGTTCTGGTCCCTTTCCACTACTATTCTTATACTTTGGGCCATTTTTTAAGTAAAATTAGGGTTACATGAACATGTGCACTGTGATACCATGACAGTCAATCTAAAAACCAAGATGGCTACAAGTGACTAATTGGTGGGTAGTGTATACAGCATGCATACGCTGGACAAAAGAAACACTGATGTCTCAGGTAGGACAAAGTAGGTTGGCACAATTGTTCATCATTCTACTCAGAAGGATGTGAAATCTGAAACTGTTGAGTTATTTATATCTAGAACTTTCCATTTAATATTTTCATATCACTATTGGTCCTTGGTAACTGAACCTCAAAAAGTGAAATTATGGATAAAGGAAGACTAATCATTTACTATATATATATATATATACATATACAGATTTATTTACATGCTTTGTCTTATACATTGGCACATATCACATTATATGTCACATGTTATGTACATTATGTATATAACAAACAGAAAAATATCAGCAGAATGATGAAATAATTACATTTTAAGACTCTTTGGTTTTGGGTGTGGTGGTGCATACCTGTAAGTCCACCACTTGTGACTCTGAGGCGGCACTCTGGGCTGCATAGCAAGACTCTGTCTCAAAAAAATTTTACCTTGGTAAGCATGATGTTTCTAGACTACTATAATTTTTCATGGCACAATATACATGGAAGGTGACTTTTATCAGAAATGACTGAGGATGCAAATTTGTATTTCAAATAGTCCTCTTAAGGCTTTCGACTGATCTGAGCTGACTTTTTGTCAAACCCATTTAGATGATTGTGGTTTTACTTAGCAGCATACTGCCCAGGCGCTCACACTTGAGGAAGTGTCAGCTCTGCTATTTCCTTTTTAGTCACTTGTACTTGCATGATTAGAATTTTGTCTGCGGTTTCTTTGCAGAAATCTTTTAAAGTGACTTGTCCACTTTGTCAGAGTTAATTTGAATAAATAAGAAGATTCTTAAATCTACTTAATTAGTCTGTATAAAATTCCTCATGTCACCATAGTTAGACAGTGAACCAGTGCGGGTGATGCTGGGTTGGCCGGTCCCATCTGTAGAACCTCACTTTTCTCTTAGGACAATCACTCAACTATGTGAAATGCAGCCATCTGAGCTACAGTTGAGCAAGGAATATCATGTTTAACCCATTTATTGAATAGTTGTGAAGTGTACTCTTGTGTTTGGCTAGGGTGGATGGGGAGCAGAGATAGAGCTGCCAATATTCAACAGATAATATTTCCTGCTTTGTGAGCCATGTAGTCTTCTTGCACCTTTTCAACTGTACCATTGTAGTGCAAACTGTCTATAAATGATATGAAAACAAATGTGTGTGGCTATGTTCCAATAAAACTTTATTTACAAAAGCAGACACTGGGTCAGATTTGAAATAGAGATTAGAATTTTTCCAATCTGTGATGTAGGAAATCCTTAGCAATCTCAGTACTAATAGAATAATAAATCCCATGTTTACTAAAAAGTGAGAAAAAGGTCTATCCTTCAAGTGGGTGACTTCACCTGACTGCACAATCCTTTGCAAATCACATTGGACTGCAGGACTTTCTACTGCTACTTGATGTATTGATGCAGGCTTCTCTCTATTTCTGGTTCATTCCTTCAGTTACATGCACTCATACATGCATGCATGATGACACCTATGCACACATGGTACTGGGGTAGCAGCTGTGCCTACAAGTTCATGAGAAGAGGAGTGACAGATTTTGATATGTTTCACTTGGTGCAGGTGACAGGATATATTTTCTCAGCATCTCTCAACAATTTTATCAAATCATGGATGCTCCAAGGAAATAAGCACAGAATTAAAGGAAGACAAATATCCAAGTAACAAGTTGCAATGAGAGGGAGCTATCAGAATTGTTTTTTTCACTTCTTGATGCTGGAAGTCAGCTGGACTCCGCAGCATGCTTTTATCAGTTTCATGTTTTCATCTGTACTCTGTTTATGTCTCCTTCTATGCCTTAGGTGACCTATCCCTCCATTACTTAGTGACTCTAAGACATCCAGAACTCTGACACTACACTGGTTAGTTTTTCCACCCTATTGGCTCTTTTCCTCACTGTTTCTTTTCTTAATTTAGTAATAATCATAAAAGACATGAGCAAGTCCTTATAACCAAAGGAAGTGAAATGCAAGATTTAGCCAATAAGGAGAGCCTGAGACACTGGAGACAGACAGACTTTATATGCAGGGCAGATGTTATTGCTTATGGAGTCATCTTTCTAAGAGGGTCAGTCAAGCTTGACTGAAGGGTACATATCACCTCATCGCCCTGGGCTTTGGAGCTAAATGACAATTTTATATAAATCTTTCTATCCATATCAAGACTGGCTTGTTGATCCATTTCAGTAGAACAAGTTGTTTCATAGGAATGCACTTCCCAGATAACTAAAGCTAACTCTCTCAAGGGAAGTGAAGAAAACCCACATTATTACATACTGCTTGCCATGCTTGGTGTTAGGCTTGTAATAAGCCTTAATTCATTTAGTCCTTTAAAAGCTATAAGAACTAGGAATCAATATGGTATTTTAAAATTATAGGGAGAAGAAACTAGAATTCAAAGAGGTTAAGTCACTTGTGCAAGGTCAAGAAGTATGAAAAGAAAGAAAGAAAGAAAGAAAGAAAGAAGTATGAGGGGACAGAAATTTCACCCAAATCCGAGCCTGCCTGCTTTGTCAGCTAATCTTTATTTTGCAATTTTGCATGCCCATACTTATGCATATTGTCACAAATTCTCTGACTTTAATAAAAGGAATAAAATATTTTTCAAGTTGTTCTTGATAATCCAGTGTTGTCATATGAATCATAGCCCTCCAGGGGCTTTTTAAATATGAAGGGTATTTGTCCTAGGGCCCATCTGGAAGGCTTTTTTTTTTTTAGTTCTTATGTCTATTTTGATCAGATTTGATCAGTTTTCAATCTTTGTACTCACCAGCAAGCTTTTGGCTGTCACTTCTTACGTTTCTCTGTTGCTGCCTGTCTCTAGCTAGATACTGTCGCCCATTTCTAATTTTCATGAAGACCTGTTGACTATAAAACTAGATAACCAAACCTGCTAGAATTATGACTAAAGGTCATGTTTTTAGGGTTAGAATAAAGCCCTGAGGACTATGGACTAAGCGGTAATTATTTCAATGGGTCATGGGCATTTTTGTTTGTTTTCTTTTTTTAAAGTTTAGTCTATAAAATCAAGAATCTTGAATAAATGAGCTGCAAAAAGCTATATCATCTTTACCTTAGATATCTTTTAGGAAAAAAAATCTGTATCCTAATTATTCCTTAATTTATTTCTAACCCAGCTTCTGATGCTTGTCTTTCTATTCACTCCTACCGTCCATCTATTTCATATACCAAGATTAAATGTTAAAGCAATGATATTTTTCAAATTTAAGAAATTCAGAGATACACAAATTAAATAAAATGTTGGTTGTAAAGAGATCAGAGGTGTCATACTTCGGGGATGGTTTGTCCTTGATTTTGTTGCTGCCATTTATGTCAGAGTAAAGGGGGAGACCGAGTGTGTATGCAGAGAACGGCGAGGAACAGGATGCTCATACCTGCCTCATGTGCCTGTTTTGACAAATTAAATCATTCAAGAAAGTAGGTGGTAACAATGAATGCCATTCATGGAGATACTATGAATATGATGTGAATCTAGACCTTTTTTGGGGGAGGATGGGAAAGTATATTTTTTCTTAAAGATTCTGGTATAGTCAATAAGCTGTGTGTAAGAGATAGAAGTTGTATAACTGAAAGGCTGCAGAATGTGGCTAAAGCCAGAGTTATTGCTCAGATAGGTTATGAATCTGTTGTCACTCATAGATTGCAAGCTCCTTGAAAGCTGATCATATTTGATTTCTTTCTGTATCTCTGGTTTGCAGTGCAGTACTCAGTGCACAGTTGAGACACTGTAGGTAATTTTTGAATGATGTAATGAAAGAATGAACGAATGAAGGCAAGTAATGAAAAAAATTGTTGTTTCTAGAAGCCAAAAGTGCTCAAAAGAACCATCTCTTACCTAACAAGCTGTCCTGTGGGTAAGACATGGCAGGAATAGTGAATTCAAATGTGTTGCCGTGAGATCGTTTGGGGCCATGATGATGTACTCTGGTTTGCTTTAGAAACCATGATGGCATCAGTTTTCTTTACTTCTGAGATTTATTTTTATTCTATCAAACTATTTCTTTAAAATAAATGTGGAGTAAAACACTGCTATAAAGAAGATTCTTATTACCTATATTAAGTCACAGAACCACCTAGTTCCAGTCCCTGAGACATAACAACTACATGTGATAAAAGCTCCCACAGATCTTCCTGATAGCCAGGCTGAGCACTGTTCTTCAACCTCAGAATTAGAAAAGATTTTACTAGAATTTTCCTTATAAAACTCTCTGTAACCGAGAATTTAAACCCCAGTAAAAAAGAACCGATACTAGCAGGGATTTTATTTCATCAGTGTTGCTGTTATCATTATAAACAAGAAGTATCTTATTGCTTCCTCCAAACACAGCATTTTATTAAATACCAGCCTCTGCCTGACAATTTAACTTTTATAAATTCAATAAACTAATACAAGGTTGAAGTTATTAAAACTGCTTAATAATTTCTATATATCTTTGGTGTTTACAGGATCTGTAATGAGATTTAGAAACATGACAGAAGTTCAAGACAATGGTTATTAAGAGGGAAAAATTTTTGTTGTTGAGTGATTTTAGATATTTAAAGATTATTTTTTGCCTATTATCTTTGACTCTTGTGAAGTTTGAGGAATGGCATCGCATACAGTAGAGCTAAAGGAAGTCTTAAAACTTTTGTGAACTATGTTGAGTTAGTCAGGTATAGACCAATAGAGTGGTGGGTTAACTAATAGTCAACTTGTAACACTGAGTTGAACGGAATCAGTGTGGTTCTGGATATGGAAGACCCAACCAAGCATTGTTGCAAACAGCATAAAAGCAGAACTGGAGGGGAAAATGGTGTGTTGTTGATTCTCCTGGAGAAGGTTGCCACACTGGTTTTCCTGTTATGAACTCAGCTATTCTCATTGTCTGAGGAGCCTGGGTGTTTGCTGTCACTGAGGATGACTGTGATTCTCTTCAGGGGAGCTCTGCTCCTTACCTTGAGCATTGCTTCCTGGCTCTAGTGCAGATCCCTCAACCTGCTGGTACAGATCCTTCTTCTCACTCGTGCAGACTTTCTAGCTCCCACCACTGACCTTTAGGCCCTCCCATTGCAGATCCTTGATACAGACTTACATAAGACATTGTCATGGGCTCTAGGTCTCCAGGTGATCTCTTGGAGGACATTGCCATTGGCTCTAGGTCTTAGGATGGACTCATGAAGAGCACTGCCATGAGATCTAGGCCCTCAGATGGATTCTTTGGGTCTCTAGTACATGGATAGATTTCCTGCACTCTTCTGCATTTGATTTTTTGGTGAATATTATAAAATAATCCTGTAAATTATGTGTCCTGCATTAAATCTATTCCCTTGTGAACCCTGACTAAAGCAGTTAGCTATCCAATATCCATTTCCTTTTCCCTGTTTCTTTACTAGGATAGTCCTAAAATTGTCTAAGCTAGAAATGGACTCCAATAAATAGTCACTTTCCCTGCTCTTGCCCTGAGCATTCACATGGACCAGTTCTTACTGATGAGATGAGGTTGAATTCTGCTGAGAGTTCTTGGGCCATATTTTGTCTTCCTGTGTTTTAGGGGCTGAACGACTCTACCTCCTGCAAAATTCATATGTTGAATCTGTAGGCTCCAATGTGATGGTATTTGTAGTTGAAACCTTTAGAAAACAATTGGGTTTACACTTAGTCATGAGAGTGAAACCATGATAATGGGATTAGTGACTTTATCAGAAGACAGAGAGAAAGACACTCAGACTCTTCTTCCATGAGCATCTGCGAAGAAAAGGCCATGGAAGTGCATAGCTGTCTTAGTCACTTTTGTCATCCTGGGACATAATACCCAGTACCCACAGTTTAAAGGAGAAGAAGTTTATTTTGGCTCATGTTTCAGAAGTTTCAGCAGAAGTTTCAGCCCTTGCATGGACAGCTGGCTCCAAGGCAGAATGTTATGGCAGAGAGGCCCGGACAGAGCAGGGCTGCTTGTGCTGTGTCACAGCAGCGGGGAAGCAAAGTGAAGGGAGGAGTCAGGAAGGGAGCCAGGCCATGGCCCCAGACACCCACCTCTTTGTCTAGACTCTGCCTCTCCACATTGAATTTAACTATAGACTGGTCAGTGAATCGATTCACTGATGAATATCACACCTCCATGACCCAATCACCTCCCAAAGCTTCACTTATGAGCACACGAGGTTTTGGGGGGGACATCTAGATCTAAATCATAGCAGTGAAAAAGCAGCTATCTATAAGCCAGATGTGAACTCGTACCAAACACCAAACCTGCTTACACCTTTATCTTGGATTTCTTAGCCTCCAGAACTGCAAGAAATAAATTTATTTTGCTCCCAGTCTATGGCATTTAGTTGTAGTGACTCCAGAAGATGATGCCACTGGCAAAAGAAGATACATAAGGTTTTTACTGTCTCTTTCCTCCTTACTTCTTTATTCTTTGAATGTAAATGTAGTGTCTTAAGAGTAAACAGTGATTGTCCATTCATTGACTGATAAATGTAGGATGAAATCCAGTATACTAATGACAGAAAAACAGGGAAAACTGAAAAAGTTCTTGGGTTCTTGATGGTACCTGTGAGCAGCCAGCATGTACTTGGTCATCTATTTTCAAACTTCTTGTTACCTGGTAAAAGGAAACTCTTATTTGTTCAAATTACTGCAAGTTGGGTTATCTGTTATATGCATTTTATAGCAGTTATAAAAGCAAAATATGGTGGTAGTTCATTAGTGTTCAAATTTTCTGTATCCAAATAAATATTTAATATTTGCTTCTTAGCAATTTCTCAATGTAGCTGGGAATAATATCAATTAGGACTATATTAATTAAGTCAACCTTCTCAACAGATATACTTTTTTTTCCTTTTTCGGGAGAGGGTCTCATTATGTAGTTCAGGCAACCTGGAACTTGATATGGAGCCCAGGCTGGCCTTAAACCCACAGTGATTCTCCTACCTCAGCCTCCCAGAGTGCTGAGATTACAGGCATGTGCCAACCCACCTGGTTTACAGATACATTTTTAAAAATGCAACTCGACTTTTTTCTTTGGTGCTGGGCTTTTACCCTGGACCTTGTACATGTTAAGTGTATGTTCCATCACTGAGCTATACTCTCAGGAAAAGTTATTTAAACCCTAACGACCTTCTCGTAAATGTTCTTAAAAAAAAAAAAAAAAAAAAAACTCCTGTTTGGAGAAGTCGCTGATTTTAGTAACTGCATTTCCTGAGGGCTTTTGTATTTTTGGTCACTCCTCAGAAGATACTAGTATAAAAAAACTTGTTTATTAACACTCAGGAGACTGTACATTTGGGCAATCTTCAACCATGGTGAAAAATAACTTTCTGTCACAAAAAGATGAAACTGGGTTACATTTGTTGATTGCTTTGATGGACCAGACATTAAGATATCCGGAAAAGCAGTGAAAAGACCTGCATTTATATCCAAGTTATTTGTAGCAGTTGTCCCAAGACTATTTTTCTCCAACTTCTTATCCATACATCTACCTGCCTGAATATTTGTGATACTTATTGTCATTTTGAGCATGTCATTTGCATGTCTATAGAGTCTTTCATCTGAACACCCCAAATATTTAGTATAGGGGCTTGGGTTGTGGAGGACCAACTGATAAATACCACCTAATTAACCAAAGAACCAAACAAACTTTTTAATCAATATCTTTCATGATATTCATTTCTATTTCTCCTCTTTTCATAAAACTGTTACTTATTTTTTTCATGTGGTCTGAGGTCTTATATTTTAAATCTTTCTACACATTCTATTCCCACTCAAACAAAAGTGACATTATTTTCTCAGCTTTTCTTTCTTGAATAGATGCAATTTTGAAGGGGAACTGGGTATTCCATTTTTAACAACGTCTTAATATATTTATTTTCCAAATTTTCTTGATTATAAAAGTGTGATCCATATTAGAATAAATTTATAGCTACTGGATGTATTAATATGTTACTAATAGACACTCATAACTACTGTAGAAGTATTAGAGAATAAAGCATAAATGTTAGATAGGTTGTTTCAAAATCAACTTAAAAATGGTTGACTTTACCTTAATAGTTTCATATACTCCTGATCAATAAAAGAAGTATAATCATAGAAACTATTTTTAAAATGATATATTGAGCCATTAAGAGATTTAGCTACTCTCCTAATTTTTTTTTTCTCAATGTCACATAGTGACTTGCTGGCATAGATGGAGTTGAATTTATTTCATTTCCAATTTAGCATGTTCTCCATAAATTATTGCAGACTTTATGGTTCTGTTTTCTTGCCATGGCCAATATTTATTGTGAAACAGTCAAGGTCAGATTTTCAATTCTATCAGTGAGCAATTGCATGGAAACCAAGTGAATTGGCTCAGAGGTGAATGATCAGAGTCAGCCTCAAACAGCCAGATAGACCATGCAGCAATTTTCTCTTAAAATGTGATCATCCATAACCTAACTCCTGATAAATATAAATCAGTGTTATTTAAGTAGCAACCTGAAGGAACACCATACCATCCTGAAAGTATTTCTCTTCAGCTGGATTGTTAACTAAGTGACCATGTATTCTGAATAATAAGATTATTGGTGAACTTGTTATACGTTTCAGTGTACAAAGAGTAACCATTTTGAATTCATATGACACATATACTTACAAATTGTTTTTAACAGAAATCCAGACAAAGAGAAAATAATTCTAAGTTACAGTTTCAGCATAGCAAGAAGGAATGGGTAGACAGAGTAGTGAAATCTTGTGGAACTTGAGTGGGTGACCTGATACTAACACTCTGATACAGGTGTTTCCATTTCTATTGCTGTAAGAAAGAAAACCAAATCTGACCATTTGTCAACACCTGGAGGAAACTTTGAAGAGATGATCATGCATCATATAAAAGGATTTTCTAAGCAACACTCTATCAGAGGAAACATTACTGAGTCTAAGAAAAAGGCAACATTAAATGGGCATAAAAAATTGTTTGAATGTTGAGAAATCCACTTGGTCAAACCTCTGCAATATATAAAACTCCATCATTCTTCTTTTCAATTCCTTTTGGAGGTAGATTTATTAGGAAAATCCTTAGGTCATCAAGGGACTTATCAGCAGTGGTAAAAATGCTTTAGAATGGCTGAACGTTTCTTTGAATTCTATGATATTATTTTGAGGCTGGGATTCATGTACAGAAGAAAGGATCCAAGAATTTAGTGTTTAACTTTTGTTCCCTGTGGATGGAGACATGAAGAAAACGTGTCTAAATTAGCACTCTCCTGATCTTGCTCTCTCTTTCCTGGTTAATAGCGCCTGTAAACGACCCACTTTTCAGACTTTGTTGCTTTCAAACTTTAGAAATAAGCAGCAAATACTCTTTATTTTCTCTTCCTATTGATGTAAAAAGTGGAAAAAAACTTCGAAGAGCAGTTTTATATAAGTAGGTTTTTTTTTTTTTTTTTTCCGGTCCTCCGGATGTTGTTTATCTTACACAATAGGATTTGAGTATGTTATGTGTTTCCTGATTAGTATTTCTGATTAGGACATAGATAATCATCTGAAATAAGTGCTGCTGGATATTTTTGGATGTCACATAAATATACATGAATGTAGATGGCAGGAAAATAGTAAATAATAACACAACACTGAGTGATTAGAGTCTAATATGCTATGTTGTCAGAAAAGAAATGTGGGTTCAATTTCCAATTGTAGGTTCTCATGACTCACTAGATCTTAGTGCAGTAGGATCTGACCCTGTAGAAATGTGTGTTTTGCTCTCAAACCAGAAAAAAAAAAGAATTGGATTTCTAATCCAAGAATTATGCTTCCTATTTAATGTTCATTTGGGTTTTGAGGTATGTGATCAATCTCATGAATTTATTTCTGTACAGGGGGATGTCTTTCTAAGAAAGAAGGAAAGAAGATAGACAAATAATGAATAAATAAAAATATATTGTGTTCATCATATTGGAACATTAATCATGTTAAGATTTTGAGAATGAGCAAACACTTTCAAAAGTTCACTTCTTTATGCCAGGTGACAAATAATCTATCTTTTTAAAATGCATCTTTATGCCAGGTGGCAAACAACTTTCTATGTACTTGTGAATATCTATCATCCGGCATGCTAGCAAAGCCTTTGTCTACTTAAATGTCCATGTTAATTCACAGACTTCCCTGCCTCCCCCTGTCCACAGCTGTTTGCCTGCAGATGGCATTACGGATTGTAGTGTGCATTTCTCTGTTGATAGGTGATGAAGCTGAAATGCAGAGATGAAGACATTGGTCTTGAGTTATGGCCTGATACAGTGCCAAAGACAAGGACTCAGGGATTTCTAATTCCCAGTTCAGTAAAACACCAGCTTTTATTTTCTTCTCATCTGAGCTTCATAGTCTCTTCTGTAAATCAGGCTCAGTGGCCAGATCACAAACTCTGACTGCCAAACACCTGCACTTAACACCCAGTAAAAAAGGTTGTCAGGGCTCACAGGACAAGAGTCTAAGATAAATGACCTGAAACCTGCTTCAAGAAGACAAGCTGACCCCATGATTTTAATACCTTTTCCCTTCCTAAATTCTACTGACATTGTCAAAATAATATACAAACATGGAAAAGTTTGTATAAGTTGTAAAACAAGGAAGAGTGTTTTCCATTTGCCAGAAAAATCAGTAAGTTGCAGTGCAAGTGACAGTAAGTTCCAGAAAGAGTTCTGGCCAGCTCGTGAATCACTGTGCGGGAACAGGAGTGAAAACTGGCTTGAGGAGTAAACGCATGCAATCACAGATAGAGTGCAACTCTGGGAGCTGTGGCAGGTGAAAGTGAGAGCAAGCCCTCGAGCAGTCAGGGTGGAGAGGAAATCTCAGCTCTTCAGAAACTGTGGAATGCACAACTGTCAACAAATAGTGGCAGGCATCTGCTTACATTCTCAGCTAACATTCGATGCAGGAGAGATGAGTTTAAGAGGGCCGCCACGGGAATGTTTCATTCTCGGGGCTGGAGCACATGCTGATCACAATTACACAATTTAGAGTGAAAATTCAGAGTTTCAAAAACAGATCATGTCTTATGGTTTTCACACGCACACCTATGTCTTATGAAAACCACTTTTTCCTTTTCCATCCTCAGCTTCAAGATGGAAGTTGTTATTTAGCGGAAGATTATTCACCGGAGAGGTGTATTCTCTCACTGGAGTGACGGCTGGCATGTGAAGCAGAGCAATGACACTAACGCATTATGGGTGGAGACTTACAGCTGAATTTCATGGGCCAGACTGGGCTTCCATTCCAGTGACTTGGAAGCATCGTTCAATGTTTAGCTCCTTTCTCCAGGGAGCAAAGGACAGGAATTATGGGTAACATTTTCATGTATTCAGAACCAGCCAAAGCTCAACATCAACTGCCCTTTTTTTGGATAAAGCACTGTTAAATCTGTCTGGGTGAGACTCATTTGATGTAAATAAAATTCCAGCTTCCTTCTCAATCCATGGGGAATTCAACATTTATAAGCATCCTAATCAAAATACAGCATATGAAAGGTTTGCATATGCTCTTCTTTCTCAGTACATCCATTCAGTGTCTTACAGGAATTACATGATGCCTTTCCAGGAATATTGGTTTTTACATTAAATATAAAAATGTGTTAAATAAAGTAATTAAAATATTTTTCCATAATGTAGAACAATCATTCCATGGAGGGTACTCAGGGAACCTTTTGACACTTTCTGGATGATCCCCAATAAGATAATCCCCAATAAGACTGAGCTAGGTATAGCAGGCAGTCCCGCCTATGATTGAACCTAATGAGAGAACACTGTCAGTTAGAAAAGCAAGGGCAATGCTTTTATTTATTTTATGGCTCAAGAGAAATCTAAAAGCAAACTTTTCACCACAGGTGTAGAGATCCTGAGCCTGAGCCACCTCAGTCCATTTCTGTTTTATCTCCTGGCAGACAATTCTTCTTTGATCTGTAGAAACAGACAGCAGCAAAGCTGAAAGCTGCCTTCTATCTCTTATATGGACCACAAAGAATTTACAAAGAGAGCAAGACCATCTTTTTAAAAAAGTCTCCTTTCCTAATTCTGGACAATACAGTGTAGTGTTCTTTTCCTCCCATTCAGCCACCAAAAGTCACCTATACTTTAAGGATGAACAAATAGAGAAAAGTCAACAGGCGTATGAAAAAGTCTCAGCCCTTCATCAGAAAAGGATTTAAAGTATCAGAGCAAAAGCAAAAAGCTCTCTATGAAGCAAACTTACTATTTGGAACTAGAGATAACTTCTGAAACTTTATTTTGTATTTTTGAACTGACTTAAAAGGGTATTGCATCTATGAAAAGTGCACACTTTGAGATAAAGAAAAGAATAATAAAAATACAGTTTCATGCTTTAGAATATAAAAATACCACTATGAACCTTTTCTATATTTTGAATTTTATCAAAATAAAAATATTTCCTTCCCCAGTATCCAAAACTGTGGATATACAGCAACTACACACTGCAGGAGAAAGGTAAAAGTGAACATCAGTTTGGAAAGAAAGCAGTTAACAATGATATAGAGCTGTTTACTATGAATTAAGTAAATATGGTGGACTTATTTAGCTCCCTTATTTATTAGGGAATTTATTCCAATTTATAAAGCGAATTACAAAGGGAAAAATGTTGTGCAGGAGAAATAATCAATTTTTTTTTCTAAAGCTCAAGAAACTTGACTACTTATGACTGGACAAAATTAATTGAAGATGTCCATATTTAGTTGATGTTGAAATTTATGTATCCAGGCAGAAAATCCTGTGGTTGCCAATCAAACTTTCTTTGGAAATATTCAATTCCAGGAGACAATGAAGCAGCACTGCCAGAATTCTGTAGCAAAAAATCATTGTGGCTCAAGTATTATATACTTGCCAAAGGTTATTCATGTGCAAGAGCAGTAGAAAGGCATTTTCAGATATAGAAGAAAACAGAAAGCAAATTACCAATGTGCCATTCCTGAAAATATCAATCAATAAAATATTTGTAACTGAGAAATGCATTGAAATGAAGAACTCATGAATGGGAAAGATGGAGGAAAAAAAATAAATGGCTGGGAGACACAAATCCAGTAAAATACAGAGGTAAACCAAAATGTATTGTAGTGATTAGTTATTGAAAAAGAGAAATATAGTGGAAGAAATAACAAACAGCATGTTAAAGAATCCTAGATTGTTCTCTTAAAATGTAAGCAGTAGGGATGGTATTGTTCATTATCCACTAAACCCCATTCTGTCTCTCTGCCATAGAAATGGAGTTGAAGTCAGGCCCATGATGGTGCAGTATGACTGAGCACTGACACATGCAGATATGAAATTGCTTCTTACAAATAGAATCAGAAATGCTAGCTTCCACTTTTTGTTCTTGAACTTGAGACTTCCAATGTTCCTTTTTGGATGTGTAAATAATTCAGTTTTAGTCATGAGATGGCAACAATGCTTAAGTGGATGGCAAACAAGCCTTGTATGGAATTTGAGTCTCTGATTAATAAAGAATATGGCAGTTTTAGTGATTTGGATCATTCACATGTGGAATATTATCTGAGTGAGAAGTAAACTTCTTTCTTACCATTTGGAACTAGATGTAAATAGTAAAGTCACTGATTCACTGAAACTTGTTATAGTAGAGTAGCTTTATCCTCACTTCTATAAATGACATGAAGGAAATAGGAAATGTACATAAAGCAACACAGCGGATTATTCTTGCTGATAAAAGATACAATCTGAACATATATCTTTTAGAAACAAGTCGTTGATAGTGATCTATAACTGTATTTTAAATTTAAATAATATTTTTGGTCATTTTTCTATGCCAACATGTAAAAAGTTATACAGTATTATTTGTACTTCTGAATACATTGTACAGTGTGATGTTCTATAATGTGTTGATTTCTACTTCCTTTATTGGGGAATTATACTTTTTTTCTAATATTTGGTTGTTATAAATGATTCTATAGTGAAATGCTTTATGGATATGTATAAGACTTTCTGAAGAACAAGTATTCTAGGAATGGAATTTATATTTTAAAGACATGAATATGGAGGTTGCAGAACTGAACTCTGGAGACCAGAGGATTTAGAGACAAGTTTTCTAGGTGGTTCTCCTGGCAGACACTTAGCCTGCTGATATGTATGGCTAGCTGGAGTCTGCAGCCGATACAGTTCAAGATTTTTCTCTTTTGGCTTGGTTCAAGTTCAGCTGTATCCCTGGCTGACTCAGTTCTACTTCAGATCCCATTGGCAGCAAGCCCCTGTGTGAACGTTGCCTCCTCCCTGAGTCTATGGAAAAAGATTTCTCCCCAGTTTTTTTAATAGGCCACATTTTTCTGCTATGGTGGCCTGTATCAAAAATCTCATGGCTGTTACTGTCCAAACACCTGGGACTTGAGAGTAGATTCAGCAGGCTAAACTTCCTGCTAGATAATGCTGCACTACTGATTGCTGTGATCATACATGAGTAGGGTTGAGAAGCAGCCTGGGAGGTTCTTTCTGGATTTCTAAATAGGAAAGGTGGAACAGATGCCATTTTGATTTTACTGTTGCACAAATACAGCCTGAAGTAGCAAATATGGTTATTCATCTGGTTATTTGTTCCCTGTGTCTTCCCTCTCTTCCTGCCAAAAGTTCCTACCTAGAGGGGGTTTTTCCTTTCTTTTCCCTGTGTAATACCTTCCCTCCTCCTGGCCCTGGCTCATTCTTACCAGAAGCTAGCTAGACCTGCTTTAGGCTAGAAAAGAACTTTATGGAGAGTGTTCTCCAAGATGGTTGCCTTCATACTAAGAAGGGAGATAAAGGAATTTGAGAAATACAGTATTTAGCCGGGCATTTTACATTCTGTAATTTCCTTACTTTTTCTTTTATTAACAAATGTGGATGTTCTTCTAGACAGATAAACATTTCAAGAGCAGAAAGGAAAAACTGTGTTCTCAGAAAAGCAAAAGGAAAAAAGCACATTAAAAATTACACATGTATGTGTGATTTGTAGGTAGGAGATTAGGGTTGGGGCAAAATGAACAGCTCATTGGGTGGAATGTGTCCAAGGTCATAAAAACTCATGGATAATGGATATAAGAGAAGATATGCACAGAGCATGAGATCCAAAATGACATCAGACTTAAACCTGAGCACTGTGAACTAATAAGAAAACAACTGTTTTTATTCCTTCATTTCAACCTGGCACTGTTCACTGGACTGATCATAAGATGCTCTTCAATCCTTTATTTTTATGTGGGCATAACCAAACAAAAGACATAGTTCCTGATCTTTAATTTATATTTGGAGGGATCAAGCAAGTTTTTTGATAGGACAGTTTGTATCTGGTGTGACCCTGAGTTTTTTGTCCCATTGATCTAGGGGAGTGAAACTCCCAACCTGCTAGATGTCCAAGTACGAGTTTGTGTTCTCTAAAATCAAAGAATGAATTTTGGAACGATGGAGGTTAAGAGCAGAATGCATTTATTAAGAGAAAGAAAGCTTCTGTCTGAGACAGAAGGAGTCCTGAGCAGGTTGCCAAAGACTGTCTTTTCCAGGGACTTTTATAGAGTAAAACCATGAGGTGAGACAGGTGAGAGGGGTTCAAAGGGGGGAAAACATGGGAACTTGAAAGGTGGGCATAAGGTGGGACAGAACTATGGTTAACCAATAAGATTAATTGTTCAGGTAAAATTGATTACATCGGGAACCAATGGGGAAGTGAGTCACATAACAAGCTGGCATGCTTAAAGAGCAGTGACTCTTCCTGTAGGGGCTTGGGATGGTGACTCCTGACTTCCTCAGGGTGATAGAGAACTATTTAGACTGTCAACCCTTAGGATGTGGGTATATTTGCTTGATCTTTTGTCTTGAGATCTGACCCACAGCAGGAGGAGGTGTCCATCTCCTCCAAGGTCACAAGACATTTGGTCGTCTGTGTTGGCTCCCTTGAGGGCCTAGCCCTGTCTGACTGCCTATAATATTTCTAACTCAGCTGCCTATAACACCATTGATTTATATGCTTGAGGGGTTGGTCAATTCATGTCATTTGGATACTAAAGACTTTAGAACCCCTTTTTTCCCTCAGGCCTTTGTGATCCTTTTCACCTGGCCAGTTCTTGCCCTGAGGAATTCACCTCTTTTCTGCTTTAATACATGTACACCTTTGCTGCCTTCTCTGTGTGTCTTGTCCAGTTCTTTGTTCCAGACAACTAAGACTGAAAGAAGTCCTGTGGAACCCACCATTGGGTAAGAATTTAATATAGAATTTTAATAAGTTCTGCCAATTTATTTTAGAAATGTTTCTCTACTTTGGAGAATATCAGTGTGTCTCTTTTTCCATGTATTTTTTCCCACAATTATATCACTTATTATCATTATTATTATTTTTTTTGTAAATCTGATGGGGAAAGAATATTTGTTTTAGTCTGCATTTGTTTCTTTTTTTTTTCATTTCTCATCACTGGAAAGATTGTGCGTTTTTTTTTTTTTCACATTTGTTTGCTGCTTACTTTTCTTCTTTAGTTGTTTGGGTTGTCTCACTTCTCCTATAGATTTAAATTTCTTATTGATTAAATGAGTCAATATATGTTAAACCATTAGGACAGTGCCTAACACATAGCAACAGCTCCATAGAGGTCGTGTCAAAGAAACAATTAAAAACAGAATGTCTCAGCTCAGAAAAATCTCTTGTAAAAATGGTAGGGAAAGAAAATAGGTTTATTATCAAATAAGCACTAAACGAATGTGATGCACAGAGACAGAAAGCAATCTCATCGCTGCATGCAGGCAACACAGATACAACCCATTCCATACATATCATCAGGATGAACAAGAACCAGCCTTTGAGTAAGAAGAATGGAGGGCACCCTTTGTCATACCTAGTTCACTCTAGATTCACCTGGTAATTGTGATGGTCATTTGTGATGGTTTTCTGGAAGGCAAAATGGACTTTTTATATTTTTATGACGATAGGCAATTTTACAACCTGGGGCAAGGTGCCTACCAATGAGGCTGGAACCTTCCAAGGAAAGTGGGAAGTGGGCATGCTGTCTCCCTTCATGATTACATTTCTAAAGGATGACTTCCAAGTCCTTGAGGAAGACAGGCCTGAGACATAAACTTGACAAAAGAGCTATCTAGATTTTAAAAAGATTTATATACTTTTCAAAGAGAAGAGAAAGTACCTTACTACTACAAGTAATCTAAAATAAATGCTCTAGGAAAATGGAAGGGAAGGAAATCTCTTTCCTTATTTTCAACCAGGAGAATTGAACTTCTTGGGTTTAATTTGAATTGGTTCTCATTGTTGCTGAAAATATTGTTATTTTGCATATTACTTTATACATTAACAACACAAAATTTTAGTTTTCCATATAGTCTGTAAAACCAAAGTAAAACAAAACAGAAACTGAAGTAACCAAACCTAAAACTGGTCACCAAACTTTTTTCAGTCTGGCCCCTGTCACTATTCAAATCTCAAGCAGGGCGACCCTCCCCTGTTCACCCGCTTCTAGCCACCAACCGCTCATGCGGAGACAGGCTCAGGGCTTTGCTCTGGTTGATGTCTCTGCCTCAACCTCTTCCCTCCAGATGCAGTATGTGAACAGTCTTCTTTTGTCTCACCTCTTACCATTTTTTTTCTTAAATGCTTCTTTCTTATTAAAATTACCTTGATCATCCTGTTAAAATGGCACATTCATTCTGCCTCCATCACTCCTGCCTGGAACTCCCTATTTCCCTCATCCCTTATTTTTATCTATGTCATTCTTAGCACCTCTTAATCGACCCAATGTTTTATATACTTATTTTGTTTGTTGTTTGCTCCCTCTTTTCATCAGAAGACAATGCCAGTAACACCCAGTAGTTTGTCTACTTTGTTCACTGATCCCCCTGTAGGGCTGGGTAGGCCTTTGATAATATTTTTAAAATAAATGAGAAATTAATAAATACGTACTCACATCTTTTGAGGTGCTGGGGGGATTGAACCTAGGCAAATGCTAGGTAAATGCTGTACCACTAAGCCCCACATTGATGCATTTCATTGACTTTTCACTAAACAGAGGGTTTTTCCTCATAGGCAATTTTTAATTTTTATGTGTAGCCAAATCTATCATTCCTTTCTTTTACAATGCCCAAGTCTCATGTCTTCCTTTGTAAGGATTTTTGAAGACCATAAGATTTCCCATTTTACAAAAGATAAAGGACTGTAGTGGAAAAACTAGTACAATCAGAACAGAGTATGATAAACAGTTAATAATAACATATCAACATTTTGACAATTAGTTTTGACATGTATCATAGTAGTGAAAGAAGTTAACAGTGCAGGAAACTGGGTGATAAGTTCATATGAGTCACTCACTCTCTGTAAAATATAGACACTATGGTGGTTATAGTGGCTATGGACCACGCCTCTTCAGTCACTTGAACCTGGGCAATGCCTAAGAACCAAACCTCTTTGTTACCCCAGGGATTACCACTGCATTCTTGGTCTTAAGGAGAAAAACAAAGAGCACAAACTCACCCGTGAAAATTTTGAAAATTCCAAATCAAAGTGCAGGTGCGCTAAACCTCCCTGTGTGAACTAGAGTAAAATTTCCTCCTCTGGAACTCATTGAAAAAATATATCTGTATCTATATGTCTATATCTATATATCTACATTTATTTATAAAGGGTGAATTAGGAGAAAGGACATACACAACAGCTCAGTAGATGTGACTCAGCACCCTGTCAATCATGCTATCAATTCTGGTCTGGAGTACCCTGATAAGAGGTGTCTTAAAGCAACTGGGATATTTAAGACCCTACCCACTATGCCTTGGGTTCTCATGTTTTCCTTTTGGTGGCAAAAACTGCCTCACTCAGAGCTTACTTTTACCTCAATAAACTTTGCTACTATTTCCTCGCCATCAATTCTTTGTCCCAGACAAGACCCTGGAACCCAGACCTGCTAATTATAACATATACTATGTATGTTTGCAACTTTTATGCAAATCTAATATTATTCTAAAATAAAAAGTTCATTTACAAAATTATCTTTTCTTTAAGCATATTTACAATTTGGACTTTAGTTTTAGATTTTACTTTCATGCTTGAATTACTTTCGTAATTACTTTCGTATTGTATGGAAGTAGGACACCTCTTTTTTCTGCTCTGTGAGTAGTTGGTTATTCTGGTTTTGAACACTACTATAAACCAAATGTGGTGGGATGGATCTGTAAGGATTCTTGGAAGTTGAGGCAGAAGGGACTCAAGTTCTAGTCAAGAATGGGCAAGACCTTGTCTCAAAAGATAGTTTTAAAGAAAGTGTTACTATTCAATATTCATTCATTAGGAGAAGTGGATTTTTTTCCAAAATATTTCACTTCTTCTCATATATTAATTCTTCCAGATTAGTGCTATAATCAAATCCCATAAAAATTCCCATTATGATTTTGTGTGAAGCTATAAAGGTGATGGGTTTGTAGTTTTGAAAATTTTTCTGCGTTAAACAAATGTTCTTAATAACTGTAATATACACAAAGTTACCATAATTAGTAAAGCAAGTAGGCAAAGTACATGAACAAGCAAGTTAACTGATGAAAAATGGAACACCTGTGACACACAAAATGTGTATGCGATTTCAAGCTAAAAAATAATCAGTAGAATACAACTAAAGAAAAGAGTCAGCATTGTTCATTTCATTCAACTGGTAAAGATTAAAACAGGCCATAATTTCTGGCTCTAGTGAGTTCTCATAAATTGTTGGCAAAAAGATCATGTGGTGGACTTGTTCAGAAAGCAATTGATAATTTATTTGAAATTCTTAACAGTTGGGTATTCATTTTTTGAATAACCCACTTTTAAAAATTCCTTAAAATAGTCATACAAAATATATAAATATAAAAATTTTCCCATAGTATTACCTTCTAATAACATATTCTAATTTCATATTGGAGCATGATGAAATAAAATGTTCTGCATACAAAGTCTGCCAAAATATGTATTCATCAGCAAAAGAAAAACTTGTATAATTATTTTAATACTAAACTTAGTGAGACATCATGAGATTAATATAAGCCTCTAAAATCACAAGAGGTGCTCCAAGTGGCAACCATTAGTTTCTGGTCATTTATCAGTAGGGTGAATTGCTGAAGTGTGTACACATTTCTTGGTGGACTCGCATGTGTGTTTGTGTGTGTGCATGTGCAATTTCCGCCATATATATACATATACACAACACACGTATGTATGCGCACGTGTTTCTGTGTTCGTGCGTGTATGTATAATCAAGTTTATGCTAATTTATTGAAATTCTAAAGTTTGAGTCTTTATTTGCTCTGTGTTGTAATTAGAGACATTCAGATCACGCATTTTTGTTTTTGAATTTCTATCCATAGCAAGAGTACATTTATGACCTAGTAAAATCCAAAATCTCAGATCCCTCCCATTGCATTCACATGTTAGATTTTTAATGAAAGATGAGCAAGAGTGGGCAGTGAAATGGTTTCAGGTGTATGTGCTAAGCATGTGAGGGATATTTGATTGAACAAGAAGGGCATTCCTGGGGATTGAAGGGATACACATGTATTGTTTATGATGACAGATTGGTACCAATTATTCTCCTTGTGGAGGATGGATATTTTAGATGGAATTAATAAACCATGTACTGATTTCTAAATAATTTCTGGAAATTAAATGGACTGTGCCCATTCTTATTCTTAATTTTCTTCAGTTTGTGGCTCTGGAAGATACTGTAGTAAAATGTAGGGTTTTAGGATCCACTTAAGATGTTAATGTTTTTACTCTATGTGCAGATGGGAATGTGATCGTCACTTTTGGAATGAAATGTAATATCATTTGGACTTTTGGGTATGAGTGTAATATTTTAACTGGGAAGATCTAATGCTGTACATGTAGCAAATCAGCACTGATGAAGTTGGAAGCCACTCTAGTGGGGAAGGTGAATTAGGGAGTTCAGTGTATTTCAGGAAAAAGGCCATCGAGTGAGCAGCAGAAGAACTGGGGAGGGGAAATACAATGCTCTTATCTAGAACCAAAATACATAAAGGGAGGAGGCAGGCAATGTGAGGATAAAACAAATTAAATGGAAATTCTATGTTGTAAGCATGCAGTTTGACTTAAAATCATTGGAAGAAGCTATTCGCAACTCGCTCCTATGGCAGCTCTTTATTTCTTCTGATCTTTTAAGTGAGGTTTTGGGTTTGGACTTCCGAGGGAATAGACATCCATGCTGTAGGAGTTTGATCAGTGTTTACTTCAAGAAACAAGAATGCAGTTATATGTTCTGGAATTTAAAAGCAGGATTTGAGATGAAAACTGTTGGAAATGGTCCGTTAAAGTAAGATTTTTGTTTATTTCTCTTTCAGTCTAGCCTCTTCCCTTATTGGGTACTAAGCCAAACTACAGCTGGAGATTCTTGGGCATACAGCCTGGGTGTAAGACTGATAGGAATTTTTTGTAGAACCTTGAAAGGTTAAAATTCAGCAAAGTGGAGTCTGTCAGAGGTTGAATCAATCTGAGTCCCACAGATTTTCGCCTATAATTATATATAGAAAGAGTTCTGAGGAATTTTGTGGTATACATCAGTTTCTTTTGCCCAAGAGAGATTAAATTCTTTTGAAAACTTAGACAGCTTTATTTTATTTTTAAATAGTTATCTAGTGAAATTGATTTTTTCCTTGTGTATAGTTCCATGAATTGTAACATAGGAATAGATTCATGTAGCCACCATCACATCAAGGCACAGAACAGCTCTATTATTCCACAAAACTCCCTCCTGTCATCTCTTCATACTCATGTTTGCTGCTCCCTGGCCTCTGGAAAGCAGGCTAGTTTTTTTCTTTTGTGATGGACATATGAATGGAAACATACAATGCTTAAGATTGCCTCTTTCAGTGTCTCAGAGACAGTAAATTTGCTGTGTTTATTGATAGTCCATTCCTTGGTTAAATTTTTTTCTCACATTTTATTGAACTGATGAATGATGAATGTGATATTTAAC